>NW_025903608.1:122954-150166 GCF_018835915.1 Vigna umbellata
TATATATATATATATATATATATATATATATATATACTTTAAAATATTTTTATATTATTAATAAAATAAATTTAATTATTTTAAACTCACATTTCAAATTATATAAATAGTTTCTTAATCTTAATTCATCAAAAGTAAATGTAGCAGGCATTGACATTACAAAAAGATATTAATCACATAGATAAGTGTTTAGATATATAAATATTTTATTTTATGAAAAGTCATGTTTAAAAGCAAAATCATAAGATTGATGATATAAACGATTTGAATTCAAAAGAATAAAATTAGCTAATATTAAATAATAAACTTTCTTTTAATAAATACCTTGAAAATTATATAGTATAATATTTAATTAATTATGAATGTAAAAACAGTTCCTGGTTTTGTTGTTCTCGTAATGCACATTATAGTATACTTTTATGGGGTCAGGTAGAAGCATGAAACATACTAATAATAATAACAATAGGCTCAGTGATAGGTCATTCATGGCTTGAAAGACTTCTAGACTTTACAAAAAGTCCTCAGTCTTCAATTCAAAATTAAGGAATCAATATATCATTATTTTTAGATAACAAGTTAAATGTATGAAGTAAATTTTTCCATTGGAAACGGCTTGATTCAAGTAATTTAAGGATAAACATTATACAAGTAAAAAATTTATAAATTTATCTCAATATTTTGTTTGAATTCAAATTTTATTATAGTACTGTATTCTCCATCAAATCGTAACTAATTGAAGCAGAACTTAATTATCTTTCTCAATCATATTATTTATTTAGAAAATTAAATTTAAAATCTCATTTAAAAAACTGAAGTCAATTTGACCCAAAATGAACTTGTTCCCTATACTTGTCTTGACTTAGTAATTAAAGTGTAACTCTTTCACTTGTTTATCTTAATTATATTTTTTTGAAGATTACATTCAGTCATTAAATTGATTACCATTTATTTAATATTAAGATAAGATGTTTATGAATTTTAAATGCATCCTAACTTTACTCAATCATATATTATGTGATAAAATAATATAATCAATCATATATTATGTGATAAAATAATATAATGTGTCAAAAACTTGTATTATGTTTATATCTATTTTAAGTATTATTGTAATTTTATAATCATTAAAAATCTTATAATTATTTTTGCAATATGTTTTAGTAAGTATTTTTAAAATGATCTAGTTTGATGATTTAACTCAACTTTTATATTAGATTGATAGTTAAAATAAGATTCAATTATTCAAATAGTCTTCACTTTGGGAGTAATGTGTCAACTTGATCTTCAAAAGGTTTTTAGTTTCGTTTCCAAATTCGGATGATCTTTATTCTTATTTTTTTTAGAAATGATGTTAAGAGTTTGGTGATGTGATAAAGGACAACGTATACATGTAAAAATTTGAAATTGTACAATGAAAAGGTTGAGAGGTCTAAAAGATATCTAGACAGCTCAACTAAGAGCATGGAGACATAAACAACTCAATAAGACATCCAAATAGCTCAACTAACTGATAAAAACATAAATAGCTTAGTAAAGTGCATGAAGAGAAATCAGATGCACCTTACCGAGCTCTGGAGATGTCTTGTCGAGTTATATGTCTTCTCCATATACTTTATCAAGTTCTCTAGATATTTTTGTTAAGAAGTGAATTTTAAGTCTAACTCAATCCTACAAAACCAACTTGTAAGGTGAAGTTTACACCCACTTATATACTATAAATTGACTT
Source organism: Vigna umbellata (assembly GCF_018835915.1). The sequence continues at coordinate 124,681 of NW_025903608.1, forward strand.
TATCTCTAGTCGATGTGAGACTTCCAAAACACCCCCTCAAGCCGAGGTATATACGTCTCGAGCGTGAGACTAGACATTAATGGGTAGTCCGATAGTAGGTGGAACAATATGTCCACACAAATCTCACTAGACCCCTCACGCCGAGGTATATACATATCGAGCGTGAGACTAGACATTAATGGGTAGTCTGATAGTGGCCCGATAGTAAACGGAACAATATGTCCACACAAATCTCACTAGGATAGGCTATAACCTGGATGTGATACCATGTTAAAAAATGTACTTTAAATCTAACTTAATCCCACAAAACTGACTTATAAAGTGAGGTTTGTATCCACTTATATACTTTAAATTGACTTTATTTCTAATCAATGTGAGACTTCCAATAATTTTACTAAACTATTTGAGTTTTTTATACATTTAACTGAGGTATATGAATGTCTTGTCGGACCATTTGAGTTCTTCGTACTCTTAACTAAACTCTCTAATTATTTGTTAATCTCTTAAACACTTTACTTTTTTTATTTTATTTCCTAACCTAAATTTTCACGTCATAAAATCCTTATACGTGATATCTAGATAAATTTTCATGAAAACATGTATAATTAGTCAATGTTAATTATTTCAATGACATTAACAGAAAAATTTATTGATACACATTAACAAATTTAGGAATGAAATTAATTTTGTTTAAAAAAAAAAAAGCAAATTAACACTCTACTCATGTAAGTAATTATGTCTTAAAAATAATAAGTTTAACTTAGTTAAAAATTAGAGTAATCGCTGTCAAAACCAAAAAACCTAATGATGTACGTAAGGAGAACGAGGAAAGGGATCTGCCTTTATAAAATTCTCTGCCTATATATTCCTTTTCCTTTTCTTTTTCACAGTGCGCCACTGATTATTCGCTGACAAATGCTGTTACTTTTCTGCTTAGTGATTTTAAAATAATGTGTATTTATTCAATGATTCATTCTTGTGACAAGCAACGTGTTACACAACTACTTTTTAGTGGTATATATATATATATATATATATATATATATATATTTTTTTAACTTTTTATTTGTTTTCTTAATGATAAAAATGTGACGAAAATATCAACAAACTCTTTACAATACCTAAATTTATTTTCAATGGGAACACATGTTTTTGTCTAAATCTAAAACAATCTAAAAACCAGATGTTTCATAACTTTTACGAAACTAAATTTACCAAACTTGATTAAATTATATATTTAGCTTCCGTAAGTAAACCTCTCAAATTATTTAATTAAGTATTTGTCTATATACATTTTTATTTTATGTTCATCAAGTGACACTACTTTCTCTTATATTTTAAAAAAGTGATATACACTTTTACTATTTTACTAAAAATGTTATATTAACAGAAACTTATATAAAAATATGAAAATTTAAAACAATAAAGAGTTAAAATAGAAAAAATTAAATATTTTTTATTAAAAAGGTGAGTGATTTAATTATTTTATATTTAAAATATCTAAAAGTCGTATTATCAAAAATTTTAATTTCTTTTGAAAAATATAAAAATGTGTAATCTTTAAGAAAATGTGTGTAATATAAAAATAAATGCATAACTGTAAAATATATAATTAAATTTATTAAATTTACTAATACACATATGTAAAATATAATCTATATTAAAAGTAGTGATATATTATTATTGTCATGAAATAGATTCGGTTTCAAGGTAATTTATATTGTCATGAATAAATTAAATCTTTTTCTTTCATAGACAAAAGTTCTTAGTGTTTTTACCTCGGCTGTTGAATGCAAACTTTTCCTACCTCGCGACAACAATACGAGTCCTTTCCTTTCTACTTCTTCTTGTTTTTTGACATGGTAGTTTTTAAATCATCCTTTATTCAGGTTGTTATGTCCCTTCTTTTTGTAATATATGTTCATGATTTGCACATAATATACCTAATAATCCCAAATGATGCCTCTACTCTTGTTTGACTACAAATAACTCTTGCCCCCACGAAGAAAACATCCCAATGTGATTATTAAACGCGTCTGTCTAAAACCCCAATAATTATTTAATTAATAATGTCCCTGCAATGATAAATAGGACAAGTTAAAATGCTAAATACTGCATGCCAGTTCCTCCAATTCTTCCAACACATTCTGCAATTTTTTTTTTATTTAATTCATTTTATTTTTTCTTTCCTGAGATGAAAAGCACATGATTCTCATTTCCTTGAGGCTCCTTCCTCATGAATTTATTATTATTGTGGATCGAGCAACCGAACAACAGAGAGTTTTCTATTTTTGGTTTTATGATTTGAATTTTACAGTGCCAAGAATTATTTGCTTCATTATTAACCGTCATCGATCAAGACAACATAACATATAATTTCCCAAGTGGGTTTTGAGAACTGCTAATTTTTGTTGACATTTTTTTAATGTTTTTACCTCGAATTAGAAGTTTTATACAGAAGGATTTAGTTTTCAAAAGGTAAAGATGGAGAGAGGGAAAGGAAAAAGAAAAGATTTTTCTCAAATAATATATATTATTGAACATTTAGGTACTCTGTGATGAAACTATCCCAAATCTAACACACCTGCAAAAAGTTATTTTCCATGGTTTTTGGACTTTTTTTTTTGTTTTTTTTTTTTTTTTTTTTTATAGAAATAACTTCTTAGACATATTTTGAAAGGAATCTTACGAATTTGAATAGAACTATTTTGTTAGACAACTCACGCTCTTTTTTATTAGTTAAATTTAAAACTTAATTTTTAGCATAAGAGTGTATCCTAAGTCTTAAAGAAAAAAATCTATTATATTGACTTTTTTTTTCAAGCCATTTTGCTTTCGAGATTATTCTTTAAATAATCGATAAATATCTAATTTTTATATTTAGACATAATGAAGTGTATTATAGTTCTTATATTAGTAAAAAGTAAAAATTAGTTTTAGTAATTTTGATTAACCATCTTTTCATTTTCTTGAGATAACTTTAAAAAATGTTTTTGATTTTTTTTTTATTAATATTCATAATTAAGTAAATAATATGTTAAATAAGTGGATAAAGATTTTTTGTATGCCGGTTTAAAAGTCTCGTATTAATAATAATAAATCGACTAATTTATAATATATAAATAATGAATTTTTTTGTGTGAATTAAAATTTTAAAAGTTTATTATTTTTTAAAATAAATAAGTATTAAATAATGTTAAATTTTATTAATGGAGATTATACAATCAATTCTCTTTTTTAAATTGATCTTCCCTTTACCCAATTCTATCAAAAATATCACATCGTGTTTCCACTCTTCCCTTCTCTACACGAAGGCCTTTTTAAAACTATTTTGAAATGTAAGATGAAGTTGTGGGAAGTGAGAGAAGAGCAATGGCAGGGTATTAGAGGCTGGCATTGTTGGATGTACAAGGTGGATTATGTTTGTGGTGGGAATATTTAGTTGTCGTCTTGCTCAAAACAAAAAGGATGGTGTTATTCTTTGTTTTGTTTTGTTGTTATAAGGGTTGTTTCATGTAATCCACCAGAGACAAAATAACGATAAATTAAAAAAAAAGCAAATAATCACATAAAGTACAATCACCTGCCTATGCTAGCATTATTTGTACCCTAGACTTTGTAGCGTTTACGATTGTCTTCAATTACCCCCTCCATTGCCCTTTCTTTATACAAGCTAACGAACGAGTAACCACATTATTATGTATTTCAAACTTTTTTCATCTTTTCTCTCTTTTCTTCTTTATTTTCGGAATTTTGTTTCACACCTTTGTTTTCGGTGTCTTCTGCCAGGGGAAAACCACATGGTTTCTGTTCCAACAAATTAATTCTCTTCTTTTTTTTTTTTTGCTTGTTTCATTCTTCTTCGGAACTACCCACACAAAGGTAATGTATTTATTCAATTTTTTTAAACTTTTCCTTTTCAGATTTTTTTTTTAATCTGTATCATTCAACTTCAATCATAGCTTTCACATAATTTTATAAAAAGAATCACTTCATTAAGCTTCAGTTTGAATTAATTCTTCACATCTAGATTGTTTTAAAATTATAATTTATAAACTACTCGATATTTTTCATCAAATATGTGATCATCACACCACCATTGGTTAGTAGAACCGTAGCAAGTTGTTTTTTTCAACCAAATGATCTAGGGTTTGAATTTTATGATGTCACTTTAAATATAAAAATAAAATATGCTAAAAGAATATTATTTAACTCTGTACACCTTTTAGGTTATGGAAATTGTTAATCATTATTCTCGATCAGAAATAATTTTAACCAACGATATCTCAAATTCAAATTTTGAATTGTACTATATTATTATAGGAAATTATACGAAATATATATATATATTATAGTGGTAATTTACGTTATAAGCAGCAGCCACAAGAAGTTTGGGTAAAGTTGAGATTGTAAACCAAGTGATTTTAGTAATTTATTGTGTAGCCAGGCATCTGGAATGGGTGCATACATGATTTATGCTTGGACTTGAAGCACATGCAAGACCCAAAATAAAATGAATCGATTCTGACACCTTCACCAACGCAACACGATATGATCATTCTTACTCTGAAGAATTATCCAAGACGCGTCAACCAATCATGATGAATGATATTTTATTCTTTAACATAATTATATTGGAGTTTTATGTATACTACCGAAAAATCGAATACTCTACTCTCTATTTATGTGTTACTACGATAATAATATTATAATTTTTTAATATATATATATACACACACAGATTTGTTTTATAGGCAGGATAAATGATTTTAATACACTAAACTTGAAAACGAAAACGAGAAAAGAAAATCACAGGAAAGAGATTGTAATTTAATAAAAAAGGTAAAAGAAATAGAAAAAAAATATGAAAGATGTTTAATTATATATTTACCATTTGGAAGAAACTATAGTTAATAATTATAGCAGATAAAAATGGAATATGCAATAATCTTCACCCATTAATTGTCTAATTGTATATAATTTCTGATTTTAATTCTAGTTATAATTAAAATAAATGTTAACTCTAAAAAAAAAGATTGGATAGGTCATGAAAACCAATAACAGGAGTTGCAACATGAATCAGTGACAAGGTCTAATTTCATTCTTTGTTTGTAAATAGCTGATTAGGAATGTATATATTTTGTATTATTAGTGTAGTTTTTGTTTTTGAAATCAGTTTTGTTTTTTAAAAGAATGAAGATTATAAAAATGTGATGTTATTTTTAGAATTATTGCGAATTATAAATTTCTGTTGTTGAAATAACCGAAACATGTATGAGATATATGCTTCGATTTCGAAACCTATAAATTTACAAAAATTTTAAAATTTTACTATTTCTTTTAATTATTTTATTTAGGCGAAATGTATAGGTTTTGGTTGTCAAGGAACTGAAAATCTATACAACTTATATATTTTGTTTAATTAGACCACCAATAAATATAAACAAAATTTTGTGAAATTTAAGATATATGGTTTAAAATTGATATGTAGTAATAAACTAAAAAAAGTGAACCTTCTTGAATGAGATAGGATCACACTTTGAATACAAAAGTGAGGTCCATATTCATTTAGTGATTACAGAGATTGTTCACACAATTTAGTATATATAGGTATGAATTCAGATTAGATAATTTACCATGAATATAGTGTTGAGTACAAGAGAGGAGTAGAAGACTTTACACAATTTGTACAACATAATAAGAGTAGAAGTGGTGATGAAGTGAAGTTTAAATGTCCTTGTGTCAATTGTTTAAATGAGAGAAAATTTAATTTAGGGAACATATTATATGAGATGATTTCCTTTGAAGTTATACAACATGGACATGATAAGACAAATTAATAGACTCCCAACTGCCTCCTTGATAACTCCTAATTTTTCTCTATTTTTCCTTTGTAAAAATATCTTTTTAATTTCTTTTAGTTTCTAATTTTCTAGAATTATGTTAGATTTTAGTTTTTGTATAAAATCCAAAGTTTGATGAAAAGTTACTTAAAAAGCTATTTTTAAGACTATTTTTTTGAATTAATAAAATGTCTTTCGAAGAAAAAAATCAGAATTGAAAAATATCCTTTTAATAAATAGGCCTTCTTTTGTCTTTACTTTTTTGTTTGACCCCTCTTATTCTTTATCGTTTAGCAGAATACCCCTGGCCAAAGGGGACTAATTTGTCAAAGTTGAGGTACCCTAAGTGTAGTTAGCAAAAACACACCATTTTAGGCCCTCGGCTAATTGAAACACAATGTTTCTAGATGCAAAGCTAATTGAATGTTGATGCAAGAAGGGGCTTGAGTTTGAATTCTCCCTCAAGTTGAAACCCTCGAGCTAGGGTTCGAAGAAGCTCTCGAGGGAGATGCAAAGAGGGTCCGCGAGATGCATCGAGATGTTCTTACTCTAGTGGAGAAGGGTTGATTTCAAGTGCCTAGAACTACGAAAGGATGCACGAAGAACCAATAGCTCACGATAAGAGTTGTTTAGCTCGAAGAAAGAAGAGAATGTGGTTCGTGAAGTGGTACTTCTCTTTCAAGTTTTCTTCTCTACAGTACCACACTTTCATTCAAGTAAGGAGAATCAATTCACAAGCTCAAGATCAATTAAAGATTATAAGATTTTTGGTTTGGTTTAGTTTGGTTTTTGAATTTGTGATGGATTTGTTTATATATTTTGTTCATGTATTCTTGCTCTATACTTTCTTGATCTTTAATTTTTAGTTCTTTAGTTTATGCTCTTTATATTTCTTGCACTTTATATTTTTGCACTTCAATTCATTGCAATTTATTTTTCCAACAACTTAATTGTCATCAAGTTCAATTTCTAACACTCTTAATTTCTCTGCATTTATATTCAGTAGTTTTAATTTTTTGGTTTTCAATTTCCATTTGCATTTAATGTTTTCAAAAACCTAAATCACCAATTTAATTTGTAAAAGAAACATTACTAAAGATTGAACACAATTGTGTCCTTTGAGATCGACCTAGGTTGTACTCTATTCTACAACATTTGGAGAAACTTAGTGTTATTCGAAACCACCTACAACAATGATTATCAATGCCACCCATGTGCATTTTATTCAAGTTATCTTTGTTTTTCGCATGTCATTATTATCTCTCTCTAATTTCAAGGAACTACTCATTTGCATTGCCTAATGTTAAGGGTTTAAGATGTGCTAATCATGTTTAGTAAGTTAACTTTTGATTATCAAAATTAAATCCATTTTTTTCTCCATTCTTCTCGCTTAGGCTGAACACCTTCATTACAAATAGAAGTTTCCTTCAATTGTAAAAGACACCTTAAAGGTTGAATGAAACTATCCTTTATGAGTTTTTTTAGAGTTTATGAGTTCTTTACTCTTGCTTTGGTTTGTATCTTGATAATATTTCTCATGTGGTGAATGTCCTTGCATTTATCCCTTAGTTATTATATTAAAGGTGACATGCTCTTACTCATTTTCCAATCTTAATTCATTTTTATTTCCATTTATTTACTTGATCTTGTTTTTCCTTTCTATTTGGTTGAATGTTGCAAGCTTGTCTCATGAGTTCTCATGCTTTTGTTATTAATACTTGAACTTCCATGGTTTTTGAGTTTGCAAACACTAGATAGGAGATTTAAATAGTGTTTTAAAAACTTTTCGTATAGTGTTTAATATCACTTTGCAGGAATTAGACAATTTGCAACAGTAGTTAAACACTTAGGTTTAAAGAAAGCGTTGAATGAAAAATTTGTTTAAATATAAAGGCAGAAAACTAAACTTTGATTTTATACTGGTTCACTCAAACTGAGCTACGTCCAGTTTTTCCACAAAAACCTTTTAAGGGGTTCCCCTAAAAACAAGTTAAACTACTCCTGATTTACAAGCTAACAAAATTGGTTAGACGAGTTTTACCACTCTTGGTATCAATACTAGACCAACTATCTAGAATTTTTAACTCCATTGAGTTAAACTTTACAAGTGTTTGAATTCACTTATGAAACTAAAATAACAAAGTGTTTTTGAAATCTTACTAGACAGAAGATAATTCTCTTTGAAAGGATATAAAATCAATATAATGAACCTCTAAAAATTTGTAAAAAGATATTTTCAAAGATGAGACTAAAGAGCTTAGAAAGAGAGTACAAAGTGTAGCAATATTCTTAATACAAAAAGTTCTCTTCTTCTATTCATGCAAACTCCTTTATATCGACTTCTTTGTAAAAGATCTGTTACTCAGAGCTTTTGACTTTTTTCTAGGATGTAGCCTTTAAGATAGAATCAGAAGCTATGTTGCATCCTTGCAGAGCAACTATGCTGAGTGTACAAAAATAAGAGGCATAAAGCATGTAGGGGAATTTCTTTGAATATCCTTTTATCTCTTCACATCGTTTTGATTATGACTAGACTTTTCGATAAAGTTGATAATTTCCAAAAAAAAAAAAGGGAAAAAACACAATAAACAAAAGAATATATATGACAATCTAAGTGTTTAGGCATGATACATATGGTAACGTTTAACACTTGTTTATTTTGAGTAACTTTTAAAGTGTTTAGCATATAATGTTTAGTGAAATTGTATGTATATATTCTAAACAGTCTAACTTTCTTTTAGATGCTTTTGCAATTAGAGGCTCTGTTATAAACTCTATAGCGTTTAATACTTATCAGACATGCATTAAAGACTCTTAGTTGTTAAACGCTCTATATCGTTTAGACACTTAAATAATAACATTTAACATTTATACCCTAATGTCTTATACATTTAAACACTATTTCATTTTAATTTCGTTATATTATACTAGACAATCGTATATTAACAAGATGTTAAAGTAATTTTTCAAAAATTAATAATTTTATCATATACAATAATATAATTATGTGAGGTAATTGTAAATAAATAAAAAATATATAAGGATAATATGAAATTGAAGATATGACCTCTGATTGGACCTTTTTCATGAGATGTTGGGACCAGGGAGCTTTCTCGTTGTTTATTCAAAATAGGATCACATGCAGATCTTGGTGTCATCATTGTCTAGATGATGACAATCAAAGCTTAATTGAAGCAGATACAATAAATAACTGGACCAAGCTGCTACCCATTTGCCCATTTATTTCTTCAAAATTTATTCTTTCTTTTTTCTTCCTTTTACATAATTCGTTACCAATATCACTTCGGCTACTCATCAATGGTTCGTGTCAAGAAAAAGTTCTAGGAGCTCATGATTTTGCAGTAATTGCTATACTTCGTAGAAATATTATTTACTTTTATCATTTTATATGAAACAAATTATCTTTTTGACTTTTGCCTTTTCTTTTTGCTTACTTATTTGTCTTCTTATTTATTTTTTCCTAAATATTTTCCTTATAATGACTATGTTAACTTAACACTTTATTATTTAATGTATAATGTGTAATAATTTTTGGCTTAATACCCTATTTTTTCCCTAGTTTCGCTCGACAATGTCAAATTAGTCCATCCTTTAAAAAGTGTGTCAATTACGTCCTTACTTAATAAAATTTATATCAATGAAATCCCTTCTGTTAAATCCATACAAACGGCGTTAATAGAAGAAAGAGAAAAATAATTAACGTCGTTTGTACGGATTTAACGGAAGGGATTTCATTGATATAAATTTTATTAAGTATGGACGTAATTGACGCACTTTTTAAAGGATGTACTAATTTGACATTGTTGAGCGAAACTGGGGACAAAATAGGGTATTAAGCCATAATTTTTTTAGCAGAAATAAAAAATTTAATAATATTTCATAAGAAAATAAAAAAAATAAAAGTTTTGTAGATACCAAAATTTAAAATATTCCAAATATGTTTAGAAAAAGATATATTTAATTTTTATTTTATTTTGACTTTTGCTCTTTAAAAATGTTTTTATATGTAATCACTACTATTAACTTCATATATATGAAATTAAAAACATCTAATAAGAAATATTTCTTTGACCAAAAATTCAAAAATATTTGATTATGGTTAAAGATATTATAAATTAGAGATAAGGTGAACTAAATCTTATTTTATAAATGAATAATGTAAATTTAAGTTAGATTTAAAATATATTTCTTAAAATTATATCAAAGACATTTTAAGTCTAAGATTTCACATCTAATGATAAAATAAATTTACAATATACAAATTGTATAAATCACACTCTATAAATCAATTTCGTAGGTCTATTAAATTTAAAATTTAATTTTTAAAATCTATTTAACAAAACTGGTTTTTTTAAAAATAAAATATGAAATTTTTTATTTAAATTGAGATTTTTAATATCAAGGTCTTAGCTTTTTATATTTAGGTTGCTGTTGAAACTAAACTTTACTTAAAGTAGTCACAACCAAAAGTTTTCCCCTCTCACAAATAATACTTTTTTGGAAAATAAACATTTAAGTAATTTTACTAACTCACGCATACATATTAAAACAATAATAGATGTAGAAATTTAAATAGACGTGAGTATGGGGTATTTAAGGGCAATGTATGTCTTTTTGTCCATAGTTTTGTGTTGGACTTGTTAAAGCATAACACAAGCAACAAGAAGCTTCATTTTCATGGTAAAAGACAGAATGCAAGGCTTCTTTTATGCTTCATCTTCAATAATTAATGATGAATTTTTCCTCCCAATTGGCTATTATTTTTGGTAGCATAACCAAAATATCTTAATATTAACTTAAACCTGTCTTTTAAAAAAAACTAAAGGTGAAAAAGAAAAAGGTTAATAATTTCAAAAAAAAAAAAAAAGTAAATATACAAAATAATTTAAGATGAATTAATTAAAAAACTAAAATATTAATTTTTTATTAAGTAAAAAAAGTGTAAAAAATTTATAGAAGTACATGTAAAATCTCTTAAATTTAATTATAGGGCTATATTAAACTTTGTTCTTCCTATGTGTTATATGTTTTCGTGTACAATTTTACTCATACAAGAAACTACGTAGGTTATCAGTGAAATATGTTATAAATGAATAAAATTAAAAAACAACAATTTTAAAAATAAAATTTTACTGAGGGGCAAAATAGTAAAGGAAAGGTGGAGGAAGGGGCAAAATAGTAAAGGGGAGGTGGAGGAAGAGATGTGTGGGGGTGGAGGGAGCAACACCCATTTTAGAAAGTTTGAATTATTGGTTGTAAAATACATTAAGCCCATCACACTATCATATTAGGGTCCTCCAATAAATTCCTGAATGGAGTTTGTTTTACTTTCTGTACCCCTATATTCCTCCCATGCACCTCCCAAAACTAAATATATTTATTTTGTCATTTCTAAATTCATATCTTCTTTAACCTCCGAAATTTCATTTTACTGTGCATTTTATGCACTTGCTTTTGGTTATATTTATTTGGCAAAGTATGTGGATGGAGATAAATGTTAGTATAGAAGTTAAAGTTAGCTAGCTTTAATACATAATCATTGTCTTTTTTTTAATGGATTTAAGCAATGGACTTGTTACTTGTTTTCAAATTCTTTAATCGGGGAGAAACACCTCATTAAAGTAATTTCATATTGCATAATCTAAAATTCTAAGTTAAACTTATAGATTGTAGATTTTATAACCTACTTTTAGATTTATATACTTTTTTTTAGTAATCTCAAACTTATTTATGATCAGGAATTACACAACTTTAAAAGAAGTTGGAATGTTTTGTTGAGAATTATAATGATTATTATATTTGATAAAAATAAATATTAATTTTGGAGTAAAATATCGAAAGAAGAATTGATTGAAAGTGTACATGATATGTATTGAAAATGTGACAAGTGATATATTATAATGTTGTAAATAATGTATTTGTATAGATACGAGATCATTTACTTGAACTAATTCATGGACTATTATTTAACTTTGGTGTCATTTATCATATTAAGATATATAAATGATCAACGAGAAAGGAACCATGTCCTTTCGAGTTACAAAAGAGGTTAAAAATATATGCATTACAAAAATTGTTTACAACTCACTAGAACAAGAAAATACAATTGTCTATTTAAATTACATAGTAAACAACTGAAAAATGAGAAATGATGGATTGTAAAGTTATTATATAAATATAATCATAAGTTGGCACTAGTATAGAATTAGGCTTCTAATGCGCCTAATAAGTTTCAATTTTAATGAAACCACAACATAAAACGACGTGGTGACACTTTTGTAAATTTTGCGAACTTATTGACCTCGGTTCAGTTAAAAATCGAAGTTATATGTACCTTTTGACCTTAGTTAAAAAACAAACGAAACCAAAAGGGGTTCCAAATCATCAAAATTTTTCAAAAAATCTGACAATTTAAACTATTTCATACTTGAATAGGACCAATGACTTCTGTTATTTGTAGAACTATTGCCATAGGATCTTCTAAAACTGGCAGTTTAAACTAATATTCCATTCCTGAATAGGATCTATGGCTTCAATTATTTATAAAATTGTGGACATATGGTCTTTCAAAATTGACAATTTATTACTTGTATGAACATCCCTCATATCCTTGGTTGTTTTTAGAGCCGATGCCACAGAGTATTTACGCTTTAGTTTTACATAAAACTGAGGCCAAACTTTTAATTCAAATTTCAAAATTATCACTAAAAATTTTAATTTTAATTTTTTTCAGGCTTTAGTCATTAGTTATTAGTAAAATTGATGTCATAGAGATTTTTTTTGCTTTTGTTATTAAAATAATTAAAGCACTATGTCTTTTTAGGGTTAAAATTTCGCGAAAAGTCACAAACCTATTTCTATAGTTTTCTTCTTCCTTTCACTTGTGAGAATTAGCTCCGTTGCATTCCATGGTCTCTCTTCATCTTCAAATGCGAACGCCACCATCACTGCTTTGACATTGCCACACCTTTTGCTTTTGACATTCGTCTTCTTGAGACTAATATGTTTTTTGTATTTGTGTCCAAGTACTATATTTGTGTGGTGGGGTTTTGTACCTTTCCAAAATGCGGGTAGTCTTGAAAGGGGAAACATACAATGAGCATACAATTTGGTGATAGGTTTTTGATGATGTCCAAACTACTTTGGAAATGCAATATTCCAAGTCTTAATTGATTGTTGTGATAACATAATCTATTAAAATAAAGAAAAAGGTTCACAATGTATACCTCTATGTCATTAATCGATTGGAGAAAATGACTTCTACTTGTTATTTCACTCGAACTTTTCTCCTTCACTAAGCCATTACAGTTTGTATGGTCTGTGATATGTTTTAATGTCCATGTTAATCTTTGACACTAATCTTCAACTGACCACATTGGCATAACTACCTCCATCAATTACTACCAAGCATACTTTACCATTAATTAAACATCTTGTATGAAAAATGTTCTCCCTTTAAGATGAATCCTTGACCTTAACTTGACTTCCCAACATCCTCCTAATCATGTATAACTTTCCTTCATTAGCTTTAACTTCTCTATCACTATCTTCTTCCTCTCCACCTCTATCATCAGATTGGCTTGTGTATTCCCCATTATCCTTAAGAAGAACTATCTTCTTAGGACACTCATAGACATAATGTCCGATTCCACTATGAATGACATTCGACTTGAATTTTGGTCCCTAATGATTCGACTCTACCCTTTGACTCAAGTTGACTCCCCTCAAACTTTGGCTCGGGTTGACTCCTCTCAATCTTTGGCTTGACTCATCTTGAGCTTTGGCCAGAGTTGACTTGCCTCAACTTTCGATCCAGGCTTATGACTTGATGTGACTTGCCTCAACCTTCAGTTAGGCCTAACTTGTCTCTCTCTTCTACCTAAGCTGAATTGACTTAACTCTTTAGCACATGTCTTCTTAGCAGCTAAGGTTGACTCGACTTAATCTTTGGTTTAGATAGACTTGGCTCTGCATAGGTTGATTTGACTTAACTTTATTCTTGGGTTGAGTTAACCCAACATTTGGTCTAGACCGACTCTGTTCGACTTTAGATCCGGAATAACTTGAATTGATTTGGTCCTCAACCACCTATGCTTGACTTTAAGATCTTTTGATTTAAAATTTTCAAAATCCAAAAAATATTAAATCTAAAACTAAGCCAAATTCAATTAAGTGGATTGGAATTAAAATTCAAAACTATAAATTTAAATTTTAGATAAATCTATGTAAATAAACTTAAAATAATATAAACTTAGATGATTATAGATTAAATTTTTTAATTTAAAATTTTTGTCCATCCTTAATCAAAACTTGTACAAATAGTTAGATGAAGAAAATTCTTTTTATTGAAGTATGAGATTTTTTATTTCCAGCTTTGATACAAAATCAGAACTCAAAATATTATTTTACCCCAAAAAAATTGGCCGAGCTGGTGGTAGAAGGAGAGCTACGCATAGTTGTAAAGAATGATATAAATAAATACAAAATGTAGAAATTCCAAATTAAATTTAACATGTCCATGTGGTTGACTTAAACATTGCAAAACTCAAGCCAGGTTGTCACACAAAACCTCAATGTCTGCTTAGTTCTGCACCAAGTATAGCACCTGCTAGCTATAGACAACAAACATAAAAGCAACAACATCTAGGGCCATATCAACCAGCACGTTGGCACGTCAACCTTAAAACGAAGAAAGTGCCTACCACGTTTTCACCATCAACCTCTACCATAAATGCATGCACCACTCTCTGAAATTAATGCAGCAAACATACATAACCAACTCAATCTGGCATTGCAAACTTTTGAAACATGAGGCTCCACTACTTCACCCTTTTCCTTCTCTTGGTCCCTTTGAAGTTGAGCAGCATTTATGGCATCTCTCCACAACCCAATAAATCATTCAAGTCCTTACCCCCTGAGGCCTTCCTCTCCATTGATCACTATCACGCAACATGTCCTGATGCTGAAGGCATCATCTCACAGAAGGTTGCTGCTTGGGTTAAGCAGGACCCCACTTTGGCCCCTGCTATCATACGCCTTCATTTCCATGACTGTGCTGTTAGAGTAATTCATTACATAACCCAACATCTCTTTAAATTTCGCATCTTCTGTTTCCAGTCTTACATTATCTAAATAGGGTGCACTAGAATTTGCCAAGTGCTTCTTGGTTTATGCATGCATCACTTTAACTCTATAGCACCAACCCCGCACTCCACAATAAATCCAGCAGCACCCCCACCCTAGCCCCACCCCATATGCAACCCATCCCACCCCCCCCCCCCCCCCCCCCCCCCCCCACACCCCACAACCCCCAAAGCGATACAATGCTAGGTAGGATACGATCTTGCGGACATGTCTTGTTGAGATACGGGAGGTACAACCAACATAACTTACATTGGTCGTTGCAAGAAGCTGATTACCATAGACCACGTTCGACAGCCACGTAGTGTAAGTTAACTCCCGGATGAATTGGGCGTTCATCAACTTCACGACCTCAACTTGAATGGCTTTGCGCTTCTCCTCCCCGAATCGTCGCTTCTTCTGGGCGACAGGTCGTGCCTCCCGGAAGATGGACAATTTGTGGGCATGGAACACGGGGGCATGAATTCCTGGCATGTCGGCGGCCGTTCCATGCGAAATAAATCTGCGGTTCCGCCAGTATGTTGCCCCAGATGTTATGCTCTTAGCTATAGAGGCGAGGTTCCGCCAATGCTGGTGTTTAGACGCGTCATTCGTCAAGGAAAGGAGTTTGACCTCGCCCTGCGGATGCAGACGCTCGTCGACATTGGTTCGGGGGTCCAAGTCGACTGTCGCTGCCTCGGCTCCCTTCGCCCTTCTTGTTGGAACAAAGGCGTTGACTTTTAGCCCGGCCATATAACATTGTCGGGCTGTTCGTTGATCTGCTCTCACGGTACAAATGGTATCATGCTCTGTCGGGAACTTCATGGCGAGGTGAGGAGTAGAGACGATTGCCCCAAACGCATTCAGACAAGGTCGTCCTAGCAGGGCGTTGTACGACGTATTTGCCTCGACCAACAGGAATCGAACTCTAAGTTCGGTGCCTCCCGGCTTGTTCGAGCCGA
Source organism: Vigna umbellata (assembly GCF_018835915.1). Next base: position 140,627 of record NW_025903608.1, read on the forward strand.
TTCGCAGGTCGAAGGTGATCCCTGGGATATACCTTTCTCCTTGAGAATCTACAATTTGGTTGTTAAATGGGGCGATAAGATCCTCAGATAGGTCCATTTCGGAAAGTGGACCAATACAAAATGTTGACCGAACTCCCTGATATACGAGGACTTTGCCTGACATCATATCGAGTATATTAGCTGTGATGACCATAGGATCATCATGATCAGGGTCGGGACATGGAATGTTGGTTAGTTGAATGTGATGTCGGGGATCGACCGGAGACTGTCGCTCGACCATATGGAAACCGCTTTCAACTGTCTCAAATGTCGCTTCCTTGCTGAATGACACACCTCCCAGGCGAAACCGCCCGATATGGGTATCGATACGGCCTCGGACCGAGCGTTCTCTCTCTGTCGTCGAGGCGGGATGCGCGTTTCGTCTGCGGTTGTCGATCATCTCCGGGGGAAGATCGTTGGGGCTTCGCCTAGAAGGATCTCTTCGGCAAGGAGTCGCGGCTTAGTGGAAACTCTATCCTTGATGTAGTTCTGAAGGAACCGCCGGATAAGTCGCTCCAGTTCGTCCTTTACCATGTTGCATTCCTCGGTGTCGTGCCCATGGTTCATGTGGAAGCGGCATGTTTTGCTGTTTCTGCGTTTTTTTGGGGTGGCCTTTCGCCGCACTGTCAAGAGTTCGGCATGCAAGGCCTCTTCAAGCACCCTCGCCCGGGGTGCGTTGAGGGTCGCGTAACGATCGTATTTTGGGGTCCACCCTGCCTCTTTTCGGGGCGGTCGTTCTGGTTTATAGTTGTTGGTCGATCGCTTTGCGGTTTTCTTGACGTTGTGATTGGAGGTATCTTGTTGCTGCTTCTTCCGACAATTTCGGAGATCCTCGATGCGGATGAATTTTGCAATTGTGGATTGCAATTCTTCCATAGAGGCTGGAGGTCAGCATATAGTTGTCTGCAAATATCCTTAGCCTAAGCAGGAAGGTAGATTGCTGATAATGAAGGTTGTGATTGATATCCTTCACCGTCGGGCCGTTCTCGTTGTTCGTTGCATGAACGCTTTCAGTGTGTTTCATCCTTTCCTGCTTGGTATTTACCAACTCAGCGGCAGTCATTCTTCCGGTTCTGTTGTTGGTACTGTTTTCTGAATAGGGTTTCCAATTTGTCGCAAAAACAGTCTACAGGACTTCGTGAAGAGTGTGAAACACTCCAGGCCTCACTTGAGGGATACGGAGAAAGCTATGCAGATGAAGGGTCGTTATCTTTGTAGATGCAATGGCGTCTACAAAGTTGCGCAGGTGATTGTCGGGATCGGCGGAGCCCTCATAACGTTCTAATGTTGGGGGAGGTTTTGTCCGGCATGTGCGCTTGCTGATGGCTCTGTGAACGAAAGCAGATTGGTGAGGCGCATGGAAGTAGGCCCTTTCCTCCCCCGCCAGAAGGGTTGAGATGGTCCTCAATGGTGATGGCGGAGGACTCTTTGGCGGTGGGCGTGTGCCCTAAGTGCCGCCAGGCGCCTCCGCTGCTTGCGGTTGGAGTTTCCTGCTGACTCCCGTATAGTTGTGCTTGTGCCTCGATCTGAGGTGTAGTGTTGGATGAAATCACGAGTGTTTAAGTCTTCCATAGATCCGGTGGTCGTAAAATTGGATTGTAATCTCGGGCCCCACGTGGGCCCAAAAGGTTTCAGAGGGATTGGCGCCGATGATACAAACCTAACAAAACTGAAACGATCATGTACGCTCTCTGTCACAATGCTTCCTTCCTCTCTTTAGTTATGTTCCTTGGAAAAAGGTGGGAGGGTACCTGCAAAGGCCTCCGACGATCAAGTCAGAACAGAACAAAAGGGGTCACAGATCTTTTGGTTCAAAGTGATAAGAAGAAGAATAATTCTCTCCGGGAGGGGAGGAAAAACGTACCTTTTTCTGGTGTTGCCCTGTGGGGTATTTAAAACAGTAAAATAAACCGTTACCTGCATCCGGTCAGTAGTAGAATATTGACTGTGTGGAAGTTGTAATGCTAGATCGTGTGCTGATACTGAGCAATTACTCCGTGATTTCGCGGCGTGTTAGTGATATGCGTTAACGGCCTATCTGTAACTGCATTGCTACGATATAGCGCTGTATGTCGACTATAAGTGCGTCGACCATCCATTCATCCCCCCCCATGAATAGGCAACTTGTCGTACGCTGTGCGAACGTATGTCGCGACATCACTATTGGTTGTCGAGGACCAAGTGGTCGACGACGCAGTATTACGATCTTTAAGAAAGCCTCGTATTGGTTCAACTGTCACCAGGTCGCCCGAGTCACCGGTCGACCATTGGAGGATTGGGTATCCTATGGTACACGTTATATAGTTTCTTTTAATCTGTTTTAGTTTTTTATATTTAGTACTTTGCTTTATGTTTAGAACATTTTCATGTAGATTTTAAATTGATTTTTGTAGTCAACCTTGTTTTTGGATGCCTTTATTTTTCTTTTAGCATTAGAGCTTGAATCCCATTGGATGATAACTTGTTTTGATCTGAAAAATCACTGCAATTTAAGTGTTGAAGATTTATGGAGTGGTGGCTAGATAATTATTCTTTATCCTGCTTGATATTAACCTAATGGATTAAATATTTGAGTGTGATGATATAGTGAGCCAGTGAGAAAGTTGTTGCTATAAATTTGATTTTTGCATGATTCTTATAAATGCATACACACATTTGTTTGGAGATAAGATAGGCCATTTTTCTTTTGTGAAACGAAGCTACTTGGCCAAATTATCACCCTAATGCACAACATTGAATCCTTTGTGAATCTTTTGAGCTTTGTAAATTGTCTTCCTTTGTGAATCGTTAGAGCATTGTAAATTATCTAGTAATGCCTAAAGAAAAATCTACCTTGTCCCACACCCTAGAAGAGGAGAACAAGAAATATGTTGAAGAGGGTGATAATTACCTTTACTTGTTTTTGCCAATTTTGCTTTTTTAGATATGAAAAAGTTCAAGTTTTGGGAGAGTTGATAGGTGTGATAATCATCTATTATTCACACTTCTTAGAATCCTTTATTTGTCTTTTTTTTCATTTATTGTGTTGAATTTCATGAAAAGGTGCAAGACTTGTATATAGTTTTTATAGAGATACTTATCTGTTTTTGGTTTATTTTGCAGGAAAATGGAAGATTGGAGAAGATTAAAGAGATACTGCTAGAAGCCACTCGTCCAGTGAAACATTGGCAACTCTAGTCCAGCTAAGAAGCCCAACAAGCTTAAGAAGCCACATGTCACTAAAGCTACCTTTCATGATGGAATATTATGCTATTTTGGTGGTGTCTAATCATTGGACAATGCTTTGGAGCCTAAAAATGGATAGAACAACCAAGAGGCTTGGTTCTAGACCTAAATTCTTGGTCATTCTAAACATCTTTTCTTAATACAAATCTTTTATTTGAATATCTAAGGAATTAGTATTTCCACATAAAATTTAGAACTTGTCTCTAGGGAATTAGGGCTTGTATACTTATGATGTGAATACTTGAATATGTTAAAGATATATTGTGTGTATAAGTGCATAGAGTTTGGGTCATGAAGTCCAACTGTGATGAGTCTTTACCTGTATCACTTTATAATCTTTATATTTAGTAACTTTACATGTTTGCAACTTATTTGAACCAACTACTGTTTATATTCATTGCCTAAACTAGTAAGTAATCATAATTATCTAAACAAACATAAATCTCTTGGGAAACGATACTTGGACTTACAATTTATATTACTGAACAATTTAGTATACTTGCCAAGAAGTTAATAACTATTGTACAGAAAGTCTTCTAATTACCGATAATATCATCGCATCAACTTTCTATATCCTTTCTTGGTCTGATCACTTTAAAACTTCTTATCATACTTACGAAATTGTTACTGTGTCACTTATTATGAGTTAATTTAACAATATGATAAAGCGTTTATAAAATCATGTTTTTTCACTGGTATAAGAATAATGTGAAAATGTTAGATTTCATAGCATTATGTGATGTCGATATATCATTATCTTCATATTTCAATTCTTTAGTATTTTTTTAACATGTGAATCGAAGATCATGGGAAATCAAACCATGATATTAGTTACTTCTGAATAAAAATTCAAAGCATCGTGAGAAATTGAGTCAACAATATTGAATGTTCATTTAACTTTCATTAAAAGATATACTATAAAAAACACTTATAGATTCAGGCATTACTCTAAGACGACCAAGTTCCTCTGTATAGACTTTCATACCATACATTGAAAAACAAAACACAAAATGGTTGTAAACTAGGAAATTCAGGTCGCAAAAGAACCAATATGTTAGATTTACTGAAATCATAGCCAAATGAAACATCATTATCCTTTGGAATAAGGTTAGGAGGTCCTGACGACCTTGTCTAATAGTGGCGAATGAGCTTTGTCGAAACTAGATAAGTATATGCATCAATATTGGTGGTGATGTTTGATAATGTATGACAACTCTATTAAGAACAAAATTGCCAACACTTTTCACCATATTTGTTAGATGCACCTTTTTACCAAACGTTGACCTCAATAACAATAACAATAACAATAACAGACAATATCAGAAACAACTACTTACATGACAAGGAAAAAACACTCGTAACAAGTTGAATTACTATAAAAAACATAATTTATTTTCTTATAACACTCACTTTCAATTAAATTCCTTCTTTCACTTTTATTTTGTAACATAAAACTCATTAACATAGAAAATACAGGATTCTGTAAAAAAAATCTAAAAATATATTCTCTCCAGAGTTTTCTCCTTTAAAAATACATATTGGGTAAAGGGATATTTATATTTCTCTTGGTACCGAAACATAATCTAAAAATATATAATTGCTGTGCTTTTAGATATGTAGTTTGCTAACAACTTTGATATAATAAGATTGTAACTGTATTTTATTAAAAATTTATCAATACATTTAGTTACATAATTAACAAGGTGAAAGGTAATTTCTCATACAACATAGAAGTAGAGACATGTATATATTGTCTTCTATGACATTCCAAATGTAAGATTGGAGCAATGAAATAGACCACATATTAAGTAGGACAGAAGTTAGACAGTATTGACACGATTACAATTAACCCTTATTTCACCTTCACTAGGCCTAGTCAAAACTTGAACATTCCCAAGTTTCACCATTGACACTGAAAACTGGCTAGTGAAAAGGAAAGGTTGTGTTGCAAATGCTTCAACAAAAGGAGCTGTCCTTGCATCTGAAAAGAGAGAACTGATCTGTTGACAACAACCCACCTTCCTCATAGGTTTGTATAATGATGTGTCAAAAAGTTCTAGGGGTTATAACATCAAGGTGCACCAAATCCAACTCTGATTTACACCCTCTTCCTCAACAATTTCAAGAAATACACGTTGATTGAGGGGTCAGGCTTTTGAGTCCCATTGAAATTGTAAATCCTGTCCATAACAGAAGAGCAAGTGCTCCTCCCCAATTGTGTGTGAACCTGAGAGTGTGACCAAGTCAAGAATGTTCTAACCGCCTTTTCTTGGAGAATGCAATAAGAGCTGTGATGGTTTTCGTGGCCATGGGGAACCAAATTGGCTTCTGTTTGATACGGAAATCTTGCCATCTTTGCGGCCAAATGGAACTTCCCAAATGGTCCTCCAACCAAAAGAGTGGCATCTCTTGCAGCAGCAGTAGAATATCAGCACAAGAGACTGATTTTTTGGACACTTCCTCTCCAACTCAGCCTTGATATCATCAATCAATTGGAACCCTCTGAGGGTTTTGCTCTCCAAAGCAGTCCTCCTCACTCCCTAGATGGTTCAGCAAAAATTGATCCATCACATCCCTGATTTAGTTTGATAATATCAAACAAAGCAAATCACGTCCATTCACTTTTTAACTCAACACTGCTAATCGCAATATTAAAATATCAAACCAGAATCATAGAGTCAAAAAACATTATGATTTTTTTTGCAATCTGGAAACTAAGTGTTTTCGAAGCTATCATCTACTAAATGTGTATAACTAATATTACTTAACATCATTTATTTGATTTTGTACAATAAAAATTGTTATTTTACTGAAGTAAAACAAATGACCGCAAAACTATGTAGAAATTTGGACATAAAAAGTTAGTTTGGAGAAATAAAGTTAAGTGGTAGCATAGTATCATGGTCCGGCCATATATTGTATGTGTTTCAAGTAAGCTTTGATTATCATCATTCAGAAAATGACGGGACCAAGATCTTCACGTGTTCCAGTTTTCAAACCAGAAGTTAGATTCTATTCCCAACCAATCACACTTTTTACCAACATCTTATAAAAATGGTCCAGGGATATCACATACTGCAAATTTGTAGTGTTTTTTAGTACTAATAATGAACCCCGATTTAATTACTTTAAAGTATTTTAAAATCCTACTAAAAAGTATCTAAAAAGATTCTTAACCGAGGTCTTGCAGTGAAAAAAATAATTCTATAAATCCTCTTGATCAAAAATAAAACTCTAAAGAGAAAATTGCATTTCATATTTTCCTTTTACAATTATTTTTAGAAGTTGGATTTTTTTAATCATAATTTTACAGATATTTGACTAGAGTAAAAAAGGATCCAATATTAAAATGAATACTTATCACCAAGTAAAACACCAAAACCTTCCAACTGGGCCCACCCTCACTACTATGTTGAAATGGCCAACNTTTTAGTTTATTAGTTTATGATATTTGTGACTTGTCCAAACTTTGAAACAAAGAAATGTTTTCCGTATCTTAACATTTTGTGAATAATAAAGTAATGAAATTAATTTTTCTATTAGATATTGTTTCAGTACATTTAATAATTTTATATTACTTAGAAATTAAAGTGAAATTAGTTTAAATACATTTTTCTTTTTCGATCTTGCTATATGTTTTTTAAAATATATTATAAATTTAAAATTTAAAATTTCAAACGACAAAATGATTAAACTTTTAAAAAAAAAAGAAATACAATATATTATTGTCTAAAGAATGACAAGTGAATTGAAGGATTTAAAGAGGGTACTTTGTATTTGAAATGTGTGATGCATAATTTTTTTTTTTAATTTTTAAAATAATATCAGTTTGAAAATTGTTAAATTATCATAATAAGTAAAAAATATAATTTTTTAAATATAATCTCTAGTTGTACTTTACTTTCAATTACATTTCAAAAAAAAAAAAAAAGTAAATATACAAAATAATTTAAGATGAATTAATTAAAAAACTAAAATATTAATTTTTTATTAAGTAAAAAAAGTGTAAAAAATTTATAGAAGTACATGTAAAATCTCTTAAATTTAATTATAGGGCTATATTAAACTTTGTTCTTCCTATGTGTTATATGTTTTCGTGTAATATTTTACTCATACAAGAAACTACGTAGGTTATCAGTGAAATATGTTATAAATGAATAAAATTAAAAAACAACAATTTTAAAAATAAAATTTTACTGAGGGGCAAAATAGTAAAGGAAAGGTGGAGGAAGGGGCAAAATAGTAAAGGGGAGGTGGAGGAAGAGATGTGTGGGGGTGGAGGGAGCAACACCCATTTTAGAAAGTTTGAATTATTGGTTGTAAAATACATTAAGCCCATCACACTATCATATTAGGGTCCTCCAATAAATTCCTGAATGGAGTTTGTTTTACTTTCTGTACCCCTATATTCCTCCCATGCACCTCCCAAAACTAAATATATTTATTTTGTCATTTCTAAATTCATATCTTCTTTAACCTCCGAAATTTCATTTTACTGTGCATTTTATGCACTTGCTTTTGGTTATATTTATTTGGCAAAGTATGTGGATGGAGATAAATGTTAGTATAGAAGTTAAAGTTAGCTAGCTTTAATACATAATCATTGTCTTTTTTTTAATGGATTTAAGCAATGGACTTGTTACTTGTTTTCAAATTCTTTAATTCGGGAGAAACACCTCATTAAAGTAATTTCATATTGCATAATCTAAAATTCTAAGTTAAACTTATAGATTGTAGATTTTATAACCTACTTTTAGATTTATATACTTTTTTTTAGTAATCTCAAACTTATTTATGATCAGGAATTACACAACTTTAAAAGAAGTTGGAATGTTTTGTTGAGAATTATAATGATTATTATATTTGATAAAAATAAATATTAATTTTGGAGTAAAATATCAAAAGAAGAATTGATTGAAAGTGTAATTGAAAATGTGACAAGTGATATATTATAATGTTGTAAATAATGTATTTGTATAGATACGAGATTATTTACTTGAACTAATTCATGGACTATTATTTAACTTTGGTGCCATTTATCATATTAAGATATGTAATATGATCAACGAGAAAGGAACCATGTCCTTTTGAGTTGCGAAAGAGGTTAAAAATATATGCATTACAAAAATTATTTACAACTTACTAGAACAAGAAAATATAACTGTCTATTTAAATTACATAGTAAACAAATGAAAAATGAGAAATGATGGATTGTAAAGTTACTATATAAATATAATCATAAGTTGGCACTAGTATAGAATTAGGCTTCTAATGCGCCTAATAAGTTTCAGTTTTAATGAAACCGCAACATAGAACGACGTGGTGACACTTTTGTAAATTTTGCGAACTTATTGACCTCGGTTCACTTAAAAATCGAAGTCATATGTACCTTTTGACCTTAGTTAAAAAACAAACGAAACCAAAAGGGGTTCCAAATCATCAAAATTTTTCAAAAACCTTGACAATTTAAACTATTTCGTACTTGAATAGGACCAATGACTTCTGTTATTTGTGGAATTATTGCCATAGGATCTTCTAAAACTGACAGTTTAAACTAATATTCCATTCCTGAATAGGGATCTATGGCTTCAATTATTTATAAAATTGTGGGCATAGGGTCTTTCAAAATTGACAATTTATTACTTGTATGAACATTCCTTATAGCCTTGGTTGTTTTTAGAGCCGATGCCATAGAGTATTTACGCTTCAGTTTTACATAAAACTGAGGCCAAACTTTTAATCCAAATTTCAAAATTATCACTAAAAATTTTAATTTTAATTTTTTTCAGGCTTTAGTCATCAGTTATTAGTAAAATTGATGTCATAGAGATTTTTTTTGCTTTTGTTATTAAAATAATTAAAGCAATATGTCTTTTTAGGGTTAAAATTTCACGAAAAGTCACAAACCTATTTCTATAGTTTTCTTCTTCCTTTCACTTGTGAGAATTAGCGTCGCTGCATTCCATGGTCTCTCTTCATCTTCAAATGCGAACGCCACCATCACTGCTTCGACGTCGCCACACCTTTCGCTTTCGACATTCGTCTTCTTGAGACTAATATGTTTTTTGTATTTGTGTCCAAGTACTATATTTGTGTGGTGGGATTTTGTACCTTTCCAAAATGTGGGTAGTCTTGAAAGGGGAAACATACAATGAGCATACAATTTGGTGATAGGTTTTTTATGATGTCCAAACTACTTTGGAAATGCAATATTCCAAGTCTTAATTGATTGTTGTGATAACATAATCTATTAAAATAAAGAAAAAGGTTCACAAT
>NW_025903609.1:0-12327 GCF_018835915.1 Vigna umbellata
GCGTGAACAAAAAACCAAGAAGGGGATGAATTGGTTTCTTATCGCAAATCGTGTCTTTAAATATTTTCTCTTGTAATTTAAATTCCTTAACGACAAATTAAAATAAATAAGAGTGTAAGGAAGAGAGAAAATTGCACAAGTGATTTTATACTGGTTTAGATCACAAAGATCTACGTCTAGTTGTTAATCTCAATAAGAATTAACGATCCACTATCACAAACCAACAAATTGTTATATAATCACAAAGAAAATAAACAAGTTTAAGGTTAAACCCTTCTCTTGTGACCTCAAGAGATGAAACTCACTTCTCCTGAAACCCACAAGGGATGAACACCTCGTTCGAATGCTTCATGAAGGATGACCACCTCCTTTAAATCTTTACAAAGGATGACAAGCTTTAATGCAGCAACAACAACACTTAATCACAACTCTCGTGAAAGTTCTCGCTCTATGCCGACACTAAGTTCTCAAAGCCAAAAACATAAGGGTTACACAAACCCTAGAACATACTTATCACAACACACAACAAAAGAGATAAGGTTTTCGAAATTCACTTATTTCATATGTTAGAATGAGACTCCCAACTTAATATATAGAGATCGCACTCAAGGATACCTCCAAAATTAGTTGTCCGCTATTTAATATGTGATAATTGATTATCCACTTATGGTAATCGATCATGCATTTAATGAATGCACAACAAAGAAAAAGCATGCCTAAAAACTCCAACGGTAGTCATGATAATCAATTATGGTAAGTCATAATCGATTGAGGATATTCAATTATCATTAGTTGGTAACCGATTATTCCTTAACAAAATAAGTTTTTAGAGTTTTCTGATTCCAAAACCGAAGTTCAAAGCACATAATACATGGAATCAAGGATAAACAAACCCTTACATAATTCTATTAAAATACACAGGCTTTAACATAAAAACAAGTCTTCATGAAGATCTTCTTACAACATGAGCACTTGAGACTTGACTTGAGACATCATCAAAACTTTTAGGTTTCATCTTTATGCTAACAGTTTAGGCTCTTAGTTAAGGAAAAATTGAGGTAAAATGAATTAGTAGTTTATGTGTTTAGTTTTGTATCGTTTTAGGTTCAATTTAAGAGTTTTAACTAGGGAGATTCTAAATTAGAAGGTTTTTGGACTAAATGTGATTATTTGTAATATGTTAATCCATTAGAACTTGTTCAAGCTTTTAGTTGCAAAAATTAGGTAGGGAAGATGTAGAATTGAGTTTGGGTGGTCTAGAGTGCTTAAACTGGTTTGGAGTGGTCAATTTGAGTTAGAGGTTTGTTTTTAGATATCTCTCAATGCCTATAAGGTCTTAGAATTTAGTTAAACATGTATAGAGGATAACAAAGGTCAAAATAAAAGTGTAATAGGTTTTGAGGTGTCGTTGAGTGCCCCTTAAGTGCCCTTTTTGCACAAGCTTTGGGCTTAAGCACTCCCTAGACGCCTTTCTTGCGAGAAGAACTTGCTCGAGCACCCTTGAGCGCCCCTTCCAATGAGTTTGGCACCTGGGCGCCCATTTTAAGGGTTGAGGCCCCTTAGCCATTGTTGGGGTTCTTCAATTTTGGTCTATCCTACGTTTTTTTATGCATATTTGAATCTTTTTATGTATGTGAAATTATTTAAAGTGGGTTTTGTTATGATACATACACTTGTATGTGTATGTATATGTATTGAATGGAAGGTTGTGATGAGTTCCAAGGAGGAACTTCTTGGTGGTGGTTTCAAGTATTGTAAGTATGAATATAGGAAGCTCAGTCTTGGGGTTCATTCTGAAACGCTAATGGTAATCCATTCTCAAGTAGAGAGGGGTGAGGTATGTGGTAAGAGTAGCAGGAGGTCCTAGTTTAGGGACTTTACCTTGGCCTAAGGCGAGTGATAATGGACTAATCTTGTGTGGTAGGTTGAGTGGGCTAGTTGTTTCACTAGTACAAGTGCAAGAACCGCCATATCTTGATATTCATACTAATCCAGATAGTCCAGTCTAGGTCCTTGCATGTTAGGATGTTTGAATTGTATGTTATGTAACATCTAATTAAATTGAGAAATGCTTATTGTATATTATTAATGATTTTGCATCACTAGCTTACCCTTTGTTTGTATTTTATTTTTGGGTTGTCTTGGGCTATGGTCATTCGGTGGGTGTGAGCAGAAGGGTGATGAGGTGACTATGGAGTAGGCTCTAGATGGAGGGACTGCAGATGCTTATATTTCTTTACATCCTTTATATGTATAGTTTTGATTCTAGTTAGACTGTATATATAAAGTTTTATTTTATGGTTATATAGGTATCTATAATGAAACTTTGAATTCCTTATCTTGTCAATTGTTCTATTTTATTAAATATGTGATTGTTCCTATGTAATTTAATGCTATATTTTTGGGATGTTACATTTTTTGTATCAGAGCACTTCTTTCTTTAGGAATTCTGGAGGTTATGAGTGTATTATGCTATTATTGTGTACTCATGTAATGTCTAGGTAGATATCTCTGTCTTTGAGTTGAACTAATGGTTTTTTTTTGTGTGAACAAAAGATGACACCTAGGTCTTCTCCCCATCCACGAATCTCGAAGTTCCCAATCTTGTAAGGATGATGGAATCCTTTGTGGCGGCGATGCAACAACATAACGCTTCTTTGGTGCAACAGAATACCATTGCCTTATAGTAGTTGAAAGCTGCTAGGGTGTCAACTGAGACATCGCATAGGTAGTATGTGGATCTGATGAACAATGGAAGATCTGATGAAACTTTTTATTCCTTATCTTGTCGAATGTTCTATTTTATTAAATAGTGTGATCGTTCCTATATTGCTTAATGGTTTATTTTTCGGATGTTATAATAAGTCTTTTGTATATTGATTTTTATCAACCTAAAATAAAATGTTAACTATTATGTGTCCTTTCATAATTTGATTTTAATCGTTGATTATCATATATTTTCCTTTTAATAATTACATCTCTCGATATTTATTAGATTTTGATAATTTATTTTATAGTCTTGAATATTTTTTTAAATAAAAATACTTATGAAAAAAATAGATTCATTTTTTAAAAATTAAAAAGACTTTAAAAAGAGCAAAATATGAACCTACTCTATTTGACAAACTTATTATATAAAAAGGAAAGCCTCTTTGAAAACCAAAAAGATTTTAAAAAGACCTATGAACATACTCTGTTCGACAAACTGATCATATAAATAGATCTTGTTGCTAAAATTCTTATGACGTTCTTCAATTTTTAAACAAATGAAAGATGAAATCGAAAATATAAAAAAAAAACAGAAAAAATATTTTAACAAAAAGTTATAGAGAAATAATGATAATTATAAAATAAAATCCAATTACTAAAAATTTCGATTATAATATTTTTTAGTGTATAAAATATTAAGTGTTATTTTTACTATCACTATTACTATTAGTTAGCTATTTTTAAATCCTTAAAGTACAAAATAAATTATCAATTAAATGTTAGAAATAAGATTAAAATATAAAAGGATCCACCTTAAAAACTCCATTTATCCATCTACAAAAACATTCACAAAAAAAAATAATAAAAACTATCAAATCTAAAATAGATAATATCAACACAAATGAACTTAAAATAAAAGGAAAATAAAATCATATATTATCTATATATTTGTTTGTATGGAATAAAAGAATTGAAAAAAGAAGATATAAAACAAAAGAATAATGTTATATTGTATTAAACCTATATAAATAAAATATTTAAAAAAATGTTGTTGTTAGAGAAGTTAGAATCAATCACGGCAAAAAATATACCTTTTTTCATGAGAAGGTAAAAGTAACCCGATTTTTACTGTTTAATTGAAAGAAGAGATAAGAAAGAATGATTTTTTTTTCTATGGCTTTCATTATCAAGTTGCCAAGAAATAGTTGTTGGAATAATGTGTACGTTGAAATCGTTTTAGTACTATTATTGAAATAGTGACAAATAATTTTAGACTTTGTTAACTCTCATTCTGTCTTCTATTTTCTACTTTACAAGCTAGGCTAAGTTTTGTGGAAGAAAAAGTTTCATTGGTAACATAGCTTCCTAGTGTGACAAGCATCATCAATCATACATCCAAAAAATGTGCATCAAACCCATCACTCATTTCCATAATTTTTGAAATTCTTCTCAGTTCAATTTTTTTTACTGTTACCAAATTTTTTTCTTACAGTTTCTATAATTTTATTCTTCTTTTAGCGTTGAGAATCCAAACATTAACGCTGTGTTCGTTTGGAGGGAAATAACTGTTCATACGAATAAGCGACGATGGATTTGGAAGAAAAGCGTTGTTTTTTTGTGACGATTTGCTCAGATATAAAAGCGATGATTTGCGAGAATACACTGTTGAAGTCATCTCGCTAATTTGCGAGGATTCACGATGATTTAGCAGAGAAAGACTGATATGCCCTGTACGGAAATTAAAATTCCCATACTGTGCTTCCATACATGAACTGAAATATTAACGTTAGAAACGTTATTCGATTCTGATGTTTAATAACCGATTCCAAGCATATGAAACATAATAAAAATAAACACATGCACTGTGCTTTGACGAGAAAGAAGCCATGTACTATGGTTTGAAGAGTAAAGTGGAATGTGGCTGCCCATGTGATGACCCATTTTGCACTGTCCTGGCCATGCATTTCTTTAATTTCGAAATTGCTTTTGCAGCCCATTGAAGTGGCGAGATTCCCTGATTGATTCCCTGTTTGACACAACCATTCACTGGCGTTGACTACAAAGGAGAGAATCGTGGCAAAGAGGTTTGAATTTCAAAACAATAACCATCCACACCATTAATAAGATGGTGGTTGGTAGATAAGTTTACATAGAGAGACAACCAAGTTTGAAGAGGTTTACTTTCACCAGCTTTGCGCGAGTGTGTGTGTTGAAGTATTGCCTTCAGAGTGACCAGTTGTGGAGGAGAGGTAATGTTTCTTTCCGTTTTGATGTGGTTGTTGCAAGTAGAAGCATTGTGATTTAGTTGAAGAGGAAGACAGTTGTTAATGGAGGAGCAAGAACGTTGTTGATGATGATAAGCGAGTGGATGAAGATGACCAAACGTGGAAGCAAGGGTTGAAGAAGTGATGTTCATGGTTGTGTATTCGGAAAGAAGAAGAGGGTATCCGGTTGGAGCTTTTGGAAGGAGTTGCAGGCGTATTTGGTTACAACTTTGCGTATCCGGTTGCACCTTCTCGAACAACTTCCATGTGAGGCGTATTCGGTTACACCGAGGTGTATCCAGTTCCAGCTTCTCCAACAACTTCGTTTAATGGCGTATTCGGTTACACATTCCCGTATCCGGTTCCAGCTTCTCCAAGAACGCGTATTCGGTTATATAGTGGCGTCTTCGGTTCCAAGCATGGTGTGCGCATGTTTCTTCGGTTGTACTGTCGTCGTATCCGGTTCGACAGGTTGCGGTGTGAGTTATTTGGACTTCCATAGCTGCATTCCTTCCTTCCTGGCATTCATTGGTTAGCTACAGCGTGTTATTCTTCGTGCATAGAAGCGATGCCACCGTTGGGGTTGTAGAGAACGGCGCAGATGATGGAGGTGGGTTCGTAGCACTACCATTGGAGGCAGACAGAGACGCACCCATCAGATGAAGAAAGGGAGGAGGGAGAGGAGGGAGATGTCTGGCATGAAGAAGAAGATGAAGGTTTCTGCAGTGGAGGCGAGGTTGATGGGGATGGAGGTGGAGAGGAGGAGGACGACGGTGCTGTAGAGGTTTTAAGGCAACGTTTTTAACCTGTACATGCAGGATAAGCCCGAGAGTGAGAGGGAGTTCAAGGATTTGGTTTTTTTAAGCAACAGCCTAACCATTTGTATGTCTTACATGTTTATGTAACGATAAGGTGCATTTGGTAAGCTACTGGTAAGCTATGGAGCTGCATAGGATTGGTAAGCCACGGAGAATGTTACTTATCCACATGTGCAATAAACACAATTATTTATGTGTCTATTTTCATTCCTTGTATACCGTTTTTTGATTTTTATTGTTGTTCTTTCACACTTTCCTTGGCCACAACAAGACCATTTTTCACATCTCCAGAAGTACTACAGAACGTTTGTCCTCCTTTCTGGACGTGGTGATTTTCCAACCAGCAAGTTTTTGACATTTATTGGTATAAACAAGCATTTTGGTTGTGTTTCTTTCTTTTTTCTTGACCACTTGATGTTTATAACTTTTTCTTTGTAATTAATTGGAGTTTTAGTCCGAAAAAGCTCATGTAATTGAGTTAACAAGAGAATAATATCTTATTGGTGTAAGCATTGCTGTAGATGAAGATACCTTTCACAATTTGACCAGTTCCTCTTGCAATTGCCTTAGCCAGAAAATGATTGTAATTATGAACCTTTGGAGCAAACTCTCTTGAATCTAGATTGTTCTTGTTGTTGAAATTGAATCTAGAAAAGCAAGAGTGGTTATTGATAAACCAGTTCACCGAACTCAAACTTCCAAAAGTAGCTTTATTTGAAGATGTCAGATCATAGTTGAGAAGCTCACCATCTTTGAGCAGCAAGGAAAATAGGTGAGGGATAAGAACCTGTTTATTATGTCCATTTGGTTTTTAGTTGTAGTGTTAAAGACAATGTTCTTCTTCCCATAACATGTGTAGCTTACTAATGAACTTCCTCTTATACTATGATTAGAGCATCTTTGAGGTGGAAAAAACTTGGTGGGTGTATTTTAATACTTTTTTACCGGTACCTGGTTCAACTTCCTAACTTGCTGTGTTAAATCACTCGGTAGAGTGAGTTGAAGGTAGATATTTAACAAAGTTTTTAATTTCTTTTAACCATTATATGATATAAGATATTGATGTCCTTTTTGTAACAGGTTCGTTTTGGAATTGTCACTCATTTTATTTGAATATTGACAATTGAAACTAGTATCTTATTGGGATCTTACTGTGAGTGCGTATTGAATCTTGGCTCAAGTCTTAAGTCTTGCTGAAAAATCTTGCTTGAAAGCTTCTTAAGTGTCTTCAATAGGTATGTTTCATATTACTATATTTAATTAATATGCATGAATGTGGTTTATTTACTGAATAAATATAATGTATTTTGTTTAATTATTATATGAATGCATGAATATTGTTAAATAGGATATGATTACATGAATATATGAATTTAATGATGTTGTTGATTTTAGTTGTATGTATGTATAAAGTTGTTAATGAGTATGTATTTTCTTAAGTAAATATAGATGGAAGGAGAATTAGATTTATCATATTTGGACCGTGAAGATATAGATGATGATGTGATTGGTGTAGACTTCAATATTATCGCATTGATACGTCAACAATTACAAATGACCACTTCATTGGTTGCACTAACAATGTTATGCATTGTTGCACACGCGTTGAGTATCTTGAATATGTACTCTAGTGATTCGAGTAGTGTAAGCAATTACCTACCAGACAGAGACCGTCGTAGGGAGCAATTAATGTCTTATCTTGTGCATACTAATCGGTGCCGCGACATTATTAGGATGGGTCCAGCGGCATTTATTAATCTTTGTGAGAGACTAAGATCAATTGGGTTAGTTAAGGACGCCATTCGGTCGACAGTGGAGCAACAAATTGCTCAATTTCTTCATATAATTGGCCATAATGTTAAGAATCGAAGTGTCACATTTTTCTTTCATCGATCTGGTTCGACGGTTAGTAGACACATTCACAATGTCTTGGATGTTATCTTAACTTTGGAATCTGAATTTCTAATTCAACCCTCAGGAAATGAGATTCATCCATATGTCTTGAACAACAATTGATTTTACCCGTACTTTAAGGTACTCATATGAACATATTTGTAGATGTTATTTGATCAAAGGATGATAACAAATTTTTAGTTATATGATGACTTCTTATTTTTATGTTTAGGATTGTTTAGGGGCCATAAATGGTACTCATGTTCGGGTAAAGGTGCCAAGATGTGAAGCTCTGAGATTTCGAGGAAGAAAAGATTGGCCAACTCAAAATGTGTTTGCGGCGTGTGATTTTGACATGAAATTCACATACGTTCTTGTTGGGTGGGAACACACTGCATCTGATTCAAGAATTTTAAAAAATGCTCTTGATCGAGATGATCCGTTGGTTATTCCCCAAGGTCAGTGTCTACATTGCGATGTTGAAGATTTTATTTAGTAGTGACTAATTACCTGTATGTGCGCAAAATTGTAGGAAAATACCACCTCGGTGATGATGGATTTATGTTGAAAAGCACAGTTTTGACTCCATATAGAGGTGTAAGATATTACCTTAAAGAATATACACGTAGAGGACCACAAAATCCACGGAAGTTGTTTAATCATAGACATTCATCGTTGAGAAATGTTATTGAAAGAACTTTTGGTGTTTTGAAGAAACGATTCCCTATCATTGCAAGTGGCACTGAACCACACAATGGATTGGAGACAATGACAAACATTATATTAGCTTGTTGTTTCTTACACAACTTCCTTCGTGGCGTGGATAACGATGACTCATTACTTGATGAAGTTGATAATGAGTTGAATGAAAGGGAAGACCATAATGTTTCATCATCTCAAGTTAGAGAAGAGGACCATAGGATTGGTAGTAGTATCAGGGATTCTATAGCAGATCATATGTGGCGAGATTATCAAAACTTGTAGTTATTGTATTTTATTGTGTTGTATGAGTATTTGATGTTATGAGTATGACAAGAACATTATATTAAGGATGTTTAATGTTAACTTCTTACCATTTTTTTTATGAAATAGGTATAAAATGAACAGAGGTAAGGCAGCCGCCATTGAGTCCTCTGCTCCTACTAGAGAGTTCATGAAGTGGACTGAGGACATGGACGCACGTCTTCTATACAATATGATTGAGGAATCACGAATCGGTAATAGGTTTGACGGAAGTTGGACATCCCAAGCATATAGTAACATAGTTGATCATCTTCATAGCTTTAGGTATGTCGCAATTACGAAAAATAATGTTAAAAATCGTCAGAAAGTGTTGAAAGATAAATGGCATGAGGTACATGACCTGTTTTCTAGATTGAGTGGATTTGCGTGGAACCCGATTAGTATGACATTTCAAGCTGAGGACGAAGTTTGGATGGACCTCATTCAGGTATTTTTAAAAATACTAAGATTTTGTGGATCCTTATAATACATAATATGAACCAGTGTGTTTATTCTGTTTGTTGTTTCAGTCGAGGCCAACTACGACAAAGTGGAGAGTTAATAGTATGAAACACTACGATTTAATGGTGGAGTTATGGGCTGCTAATCGAGCTACTAGGAGCGGTGTTTGGACCACTCGTCAAGCACGTCGACAGCGGGTTGGTCCTCGTGTCAGTGTTGATTTGAATCAAAATATTGAGTACATTCCAGAACAGCCTGAGTGGACGGGGTATAGAGACCCAACTCCACCATCACCTCTTCCATCTGTGGATGAATATAGTCTAGGACAGACTCAATCTGTGCCTTCCGTCCCATCCGGTGGAACTTCATCCTCACGAGGCTCGAAAAGGAAGGCACCTATGGTCGATGTCATTGATTCTCAATTTGATAAGTTGACGACCAAATGGTTTCGCAAATGTCCTAAGCTCATCAAATGTACATTTTGGTGTAATTTCTGATGCAGTCATGCGTCAAGTCTCAACAATGGAAGATATAAATCAAATACTACGTTCCCAAACCGAGATCCTTCGTCGCACCCCAAATTACACATATACAGTGGCGGACATTTATGAAATGTTGAGTGCTATGAACATTGCTGATGAAAATTTGCTAGAGCAATGTTATGACTTCTTATGTGGAAACCCCACATGTACAAAGAGGTTGATGGGACTTCCACCACACAAGCGGTTGAATAAATTATGTAAAATGATCTCGGAAGGTGACTGTTAGGAAGTGTTATCTGACTAGTTGTATTACTATTATATTCAATAATGTATCTGTGATGTAATTAGGACTTATTGGTTTTCCATCCATCTTCAATTTTTAAGTTATGGTTATGGTTAGGATGTAATGGTTTGTCCTTGCTTGTTGTTATTTTTAATATTCAATAATTTCTTATAACTTACTTTGTTATTGTTTTCATTAATTGCTTTGTTCAAGAAATTGTGAAATGGCTTCATCATCAACCAAAAGGCCAAGAAAAAGTCGTAAGGGAAAAGAAACCCTCACTGAGGCAGAAGATGCAGCCCATGTCAGACCATCTGTAGAAGAACAATTAGATCAGCGTTGTTTCTTCACTCACAGCCATCAGATGGAAAACTATGCAGCTGATTTCTACACAAGGAATATTGTTGGTCCAAAGATAATGAATTTCGAATCATTTGTCGGTTCAGGGTTATTTTTCCAACATCATCTTCTATTTCAAGGGGTGGTCGAATTTCTTACATTGCAGGGACCATACTATCCGGATTTAATCAAAGTTTTTTATTCAAATCTGAAGATTTCTGTAAATGGATATTTGCTCANAAGGATTTGGTTTTTTTAAGCAACAGCCTAACCATTTGTATGTCTTACATGTTTATGTAACGATAAGGTGCATTTGGTAAGCTACTGGTAAGCTATGGAGCTGCATAGGATTGGTAAGCCACGGAGAATGTTACTTATCCACATGTGCAATAAACACAATTATTTATGTGTCTATTTTCATTCCTTGTATACCGTTTTTTGATTTTTATTGTTGTTCTTTCACACTTTCCTTGGCCACAACAAGACCATTTTTCACATCTCCAGAAGTACTACAGAACGTTTGTCCTCCTTTCTGGACGTGGTGATTTTCCAACCAGCAAGTTTTTGACATTTATTGGTATAAACAAGCATTTTGGTTGTGTTTCTTTCTTTTTTCTTGACCACTTGATGTTTATAACTTTTTATTTGTAATTAATTGGAGTTTTAGTCCGAAAAAGCTCATGTAATTGAGTTAACAAGAGAATAATATCTTATTGGTGTAAGCATTGCTGAAAATGAAGATACCTTTCACAATTTGACCAGTTCCTCTTGCAATTGCCTTAGCCAGAAAATGATTGTAATTATGAACCTTTGGAGCAAACTCTCTTGAATCTAGATTGTTCTTGTTGTTGAAATTGAATCTAAAAAAGCAAGAGTGGTTATTGATAAACCAGTTCACCGAACTCAAACTTCCAAAAGTAGCTTTATTTGAAGATGTCAGATCATAGTTGAGAAGCTCACCATCTTTGAGCAGCAAGGAAAATAGGTGAGGGATAAGAACCTGTTTATTATGTCCATTTGGTTTTTAGTTGTAGTGTTAAAGACAATGTTCTTCTTCCCATAACATGTGTAGCTTACTAATGAACTTCCTCTTATACTATGATTAGAGCATCTTTGAGGTGGAAAAAACTTGGTGGGTGTATTTTAATACTTTTTTACCGGTACCTGGTTCAACTTCCTAACTTGCTGTGTTAAATCACTCGGTAGAGTGAGTTGAAGGTAGATATTTAACAAAGTTTTTAATTTCTTTTAACCATTATATGATATAAGATATTGATGTCCTTTTTGTAACAGGTTCGTTTTGGAATTGTCACTCATTTTATTTGAATATTGACAATTGAAACTAGTATCTTATTGGGATCTTACTGTGAGTGCGTATTGAATCTTGGCTCAAGTCTTAAGTCTTGCTGAAAAATCTTGCTTGAAAGCTTCATAAGTGTCTTCAATAGGTATGTTTCATATTACTATATTTAATTAATATGCATGAATGTGGTTTATTTACTGAATAAATATAATGTATTTTGTTTAATTATTATATGAATGCATGAATATTGTTAAATAGGATATGATTACATGAATATATGAATTTAATGATGTTGTTGATTTTAGTTGTATGTATGTATAAAGTTGTTAATGAGTATGTATTTTCTTAAGTAAATATAGATGGAAGGAGAATTAGATTTATCATATTTGGACCGTGAAGATATAGATGATGATGTGATTGGTGTAGACTTCAATATTATCGCATTGATACGTCAACAATTACAAATGACCACTTCATTGGTTGCACTAACAATGTTATGCATTGTTGCACACGCGTTGAGTATCTTGAATATGTACTCTAGTGATTCGAGTAGTGTAAGCAATTACCTACCAGACAGAGACCGTCGTAGGGAGCAATTAATGTCTTATCTTGTGCATACTAATCGGTGCCGCGACATTATTAGGATGGGTCCAGCGGCATTTATTAATCTTTGTGAGAGACTAAGATCAATTGGGTTAGTTAAGGACGCCATTCGGTCGACAGTGGAGCAACAAATTGCTCAATTTCTTCATATAATTGGCCATAATGTTAA
>NW_025903610.1:4259-19456 GCF_018835915.1 Vigna umbellata
GACACTTACCAGTGCAGATAATAAAATTACTATTAGTTTGATTAATTAAAACCTTAAAACGTGCTATTCCAGAAAATTTTAGAGTTAATTGTTCCTTCTATTTATGAGTTTACCGGGAAATACTATATATATATATATATATATATATATATATATATATATAATAGTCAAAAGACACTAATTATGTATATGTGTTTATTTTTGTATAATAAAATTATTATTATTGTAATTATAAAAATAAACATAAATAATTTTTCATAATTTTATTGAAAGTATTATTTTAGCTTAAAAAATGTTAAATTTAATAAAACCATAAAACAAACAAATAGATGTATTTTTTAAATTACTTAATGATAAAATAATTATTTAAATTAAAAAAATAATTATTTAAAAGAAAAAATAATTATTTAAAAGATAAAAATAAAAGAAATATAGAAGATTTAAATATTTTATATGCTGTATTTTATTTTTCTTTAACTTTTATTCTTGTTTTCTTAGTATATGTGGGTTTGGAGTGTCAGCAAACACATCCTTAAACCTTTAAACCTTTAAGGGAATTCACTGTTTACACTGATTTGATTTGTGCACCAAGATTGAAGGAGCATGTTTGTTGAAATGTTGACTATTCACGACGGCCAAATGCACAATTTATCATTTGGTGGTCGCTCATGAAACGGTCTCGCTCATGAAACTTAGGAGGGTCCCCCGTAGGAATTTTCGAGGAAAGGAAGAGAAATATGCACCGACTTACATACTGCACTCTCGCCTTTATATATTTTGCACTTACATTGCAGAAGTACGCATATCCCTTAGCTCTTGTCTGTCTGAAACTTTTGGCCTTTTGGAGTGTCAGCAACACCAGAAGTTTTTCATGGCTGATGTTGTAAGGCCAAGACTCGCTGTTTTCAGAGGTAATAGAGTGACCTTTAATATAGCATACATGACAGTATTTAACACAGAAACCAATTCTGTTCATGCCCTTGTTGTTTTCATCTTCTTTGTTCTGCTTGGTTTTCTCCAAATCAGATATGCACAAAATCCCAACCCTTTTCTCCTTCATCCAAAGACCATTTGGCTTTCCGTTGCTACCTTTCTTCTCTATTGCTTGGCCTTCTTGGGTATCCTCAACTTTGGCATTAGGATTCATCACCTTCGCACTCTCATGCACGCCTTTGCTTCACTCTCTTTGATTTCTTTGCTGCTGCTCTTGCTACCTGACACTTGGGAATCATTACGTTTTTTTGTCTACACACTCTGGTTCGTCATTCATCTCTTCATCATTTTCAGAAGCCGGTTCAGAGACACATGGCTGCAACGTCAACGCAGAGGGACGCATCCACTGTTGCCAATCACTTCAATGGATTTCAATTGACTACTTCAGCATATATACTGAATCGCTTGAAGATTGCAATTGTTCTCCTTTTCTGATTCAGCTTAGCTTCTGTTGTATTATCTTTTTTCCGCAGTTCAAATGGTTTGGGCGTGTTTACATATTGTGATGCTGCATATACTATATTATTACTACCACCAGAATATTTGAAATTTACATTTTCATTGGATAAAATGTTTCATTTTCACTTGTTTAGAATTCACTTCGTTAACGTTTCCTTCTATATTTTTTTATCTTATCTTTAGGATAATATGTTTTCCAACACATTATTGTAAAAAGGCTAAAATAAAAAAATAAAACAAAATTTAGATTTCTTCTTCAAAAACTTTAGTTTTTATTATAAAACACTATTTAAAATAGTCTCAATTACGAATATCCATCATAACTTTTTGTGAATTAGATTTTTAATTTAGTTTCTAAAATTAGTTATTAAAGTTTTACTTACTTCTTATTTTTAATTTTAAATTAAAGACCAATTTAAACATTAATTTTTTAATAATTAAAACTTTAGTAATTAATGTTAATTCAAACTCTAATTCATAAATAAGTTATAAATTTTTATTTATAAATTATTTTAGGTACCAATATTTTTTAATTTATTAAATGATATCTAAATTAATTTATATATATATTGATTAATTATTTTTGTTTTTGAAATTAGTTGTTATTTTTAGTGTTTTTTCTTAATGTATAAGGACATTATTAGCATTAGACGTCATCAACCTAAAATTTTTCAACATATAGGAACTTATAATTAGGTCTTCATAAAATGAACCAATAATTTAATAAGCCGTTACCTACTTGTACTAAAAAAAATATGGTATTGGAGGTTATTTTACGGAAACCTCCTCAAACTAACATAATTTAAAGTAATTTTAGTAAATTGTCTAAAAGTTAATAATAAAAATAATAATAATAGTAGAAGTTTTAATTTCTAAGAAGTTTATATCCAACATAAATTATAATCTTTCTAACTTATTATCATATTTTCCAATTTCTTCCACCTTTTTACACTCACCAAATCTTCTCCCAAATCAAAAACTCTAAAACTTCATCCCACTTAGAAAACGTAAACACCAGTGCATGTGACCAAGTTCCGCAACCATGACCTCCTTTGCCTCCCTCTCTGCTGTCTCTCCACAGTGAGACGAGTTTGTCTTTCCACTCTTCACCTCCACTCTCTTTCTTTGTCCAACCGATGGTGAATCCGGGAACGGTTGTTTCAGGTCTGCACGCGGCCGCGATAGATTCGAACAGATTCGAACGCTCCGCCATGGAGGAAGCCCTTGAAATCCCACGCGCCAAGTACGCAAAGGAGAGAGGATGGTTGGTGTGGAGCGCCTCCCCAAGGTTCTCGAAGTTTCTAGGAGGAGCTTCAGTTCTGCCTAAGTCACTTTGCTCGTCAAATGATGCCTCAATCTCTTGAAGGATAGCAGCTTCAAGGTCTCGCAGGGCACGCTTCAGGCGTTCGAGCTGGCGACCACTTCAAGCTCCAATTCAATGTGTTCGCTGCCGTTGTCGTTGAAAGGTTAGGCAAAGGTTAGGCAACGCTAAACAGCCCATCCGTGACGCCGCTAGACGCCTCTTGCTCACTCTCATAGAGGTAATTACCTTCAATTCTTGGAATTGTTATTTATGTATATGGATGTCAGTGAATCGTGAGTGCGAAACCTCGGAAGGAAGAGAGTTTGGTAGCTGAGGTTTTTGCAAAAGTAGAGAATCTCAAATCAATTATAACGAAAGTGAAAATAACGATATTTTATCCCAATCTATGATACTGCTTATCAAAGTTTGATGCTTACTCCAAATTCTCTGAAACAGAAAACATGATCTGATCAAGGACGCCTATGGGAAAACTGCAATTCTAAGGAAACTACTTGCCCAGATATGTATGCCTTTCGATCTATCCAAAAGGTAATTTCTTCATCACTATTATCCGCTTAAAATATCATAATTTATTATTTTTGCATTACAAGAAAAATGTTGTACCCAGCTTCTATAGTTGGTCTATATATGTTATTGAAACATATCTGTTTGATAGCTTTAGTGGGTTTTTTCAGATATGCTTCTGAAGGAATTGAAGCCGCCTGCAAATGAGCATATAAAGATGCTCCTGAAGGTTCAGTGCTAGAAGGTAAGATAATAAGTATGTGAAGTGTAGGTTTCATTGACTTTTATAATTTATATATCATTTTAATGATTCTAACCGATGTAGTGAATCAAATTTGTGAGAAACAACTAGCTTGAGGATAAAAGAATGGGATAACAGTGATAATGATAATATAAGTAGGGTGATGGTTGAAGAATACTCCTTTTGAATAGTTGGAATAATTTGATTGAGTGGTTGTAAATGTTGTGATTTCTCTGACCATAAAACCATGTGCTCTGTTCTGACCTTAAAACCCTATCTTATTCACACATTGGTGTTCTCATAATTTATTCATAATTAATGAAAAAGTGAGTTTTTTCCACTTTGGTGACTGCAGCAACTCAAGCCTGGGTATACTACACCTCCACTACCTACTGTATTGCATTTCACTCTCATTTTAGTTATCATCATATAAGTTGCTTTCTCCATCAGTTGAAGTCTTATTTCATATAAAAAGTGTTTAAAATATTGAAAGTATTGCACGATATTCAGTGGTGTGCTACTTTCTGCAGGTGTGGAAGTTCTTAATAACTAATGCTAAGTGACAATTTGAATGATAACACTATACTGTTGATTGTTATTGGATTTTTTTTGTTCTTATTTCTCTTTTTTATTTCTTGTCATCCAGGTGAAGGATTGACATAATGGGAAGATAGACAGCATGGAGGGATCACATAAGGTGAAATGAAAGGGTTCTTACATATAGTGTCTGAGTTTGTAGGATGTTAGTTTGTGATTTAAGGTAGTGTGGTGGAGTTTGGTAGAGACGCAGAACTGATATTTTATTGTGTGGTGGTGTTTAGCATTGAGCTAAGATAAGTGATGGCATTTTTACAAACATGTGGTGCTCTCAAAAAGTGGGTGGGAATCTGACTTGGTGGTGGTTATGAATACACAATCACTTCTGTCTAAATAGTTTTTATGAATTTAGGTTAACTTAAATTTTGAAGCACTATCATAATGATTTTAACTATTATATTACTGAGAGACTGACTTATAAATATTAACACAGTCATAAACTTATACAAAGCTGAAGATAAAGCCAAACACAGAATATTTGAGTTTTGGATGAATAACCTTAGAAAGTGATGGTCATGTTTTTGGACATAATCCAAAACAGAGAGAATCACACGAATGTTTTTTGAGAATACGACGTTGCAAAATTATCTGACAAATCACACCGTGAGATACGAACTCAAACTTTTTATATTTTTAATTCAAAATTTTAAAACAATAAATTTATACATTTTAATTTTTATATATTTTACATAATTTTTTAATTTTATTCAATGTTTTAAATTCACACTTAAATTTTATATTAAACTTAACGTCCTTATTGAAATACATCTTTCAGTGACTTATTTTGTGCACTTTACTTAGTTGTGGAGTCCAGGCTAATGCAAAAGTAAGATTTCTTTTTATGTTTAAAGTTGTAACAATGTTGAGTTTTTGCATCTTCTTTTGAATGAGTGGGAAAACAAGGCATATGAGTAATGAAGAGTGCTTATTCATGGTAAAATGAGTTAAAAATAAAACAATGAAAGTATTATCAAGATATAAAAGGTATGAATAGTGTTAGCTTACTTTTAGTTTTGTTTTCTTAACTTAAAGCTCTAGCTAATATTCTGCTACTTCTTTATCAGTTCTGTTTTGTTTTCTTCCTATTTTGTTCAATGGTGGATTCCTGAATTAGATGTTTTCATTTTTTTAGTTGATTGGGTGGACTCCATTGGTTTATCTTAACAAATTCACTGAGATGTGGAGCATATGTTGTTTTCAAGAAAGAGATGATGCAACCTACTGCCAGCATCAAAGACAGGTAAATTCCTTTTCATATATTTATCTTGTTTTTTCGAGTTTGCATATTGTCATAAATTTCTGTTGTATGGAGAATCTCAGCTTTGCAGGTTCAGAAATGGATGATGAATCCATTGTTCATCTTGTTTATCATGCTTACAATCTCACAAAATTTCATATGTATATCATCAATCAAAGATTAGAAGCAATGGAAGCAGGGGAGTCTACTAACAATGACTTGTTGAGCATATACATATTGTTGGTATCAAATTATAGGGAGTTTTGAAAAAGGTAGTGGTGGAGGAATGAGTTTAAGGGAAGTAGTTGATGAAGTGAAACTCTTTTACTTTGCACGACAGGAAGAAAATGCAGAGCTATTGGTCTCATGTTAAGCTTTTATCTGTGTTAGGGATTTTGTTTAGGTCATCAACATTAGTTTATATGTTTTTAATTGATGTAGTAGTTTTTGACTGTTAGTTTTTTCTTTGTCAATCTTAGCAATGTTATTTAAACATTATGTATTTCTTTTTATATTTACATTGTAATTGTGAATGAATGTATGATATTTTAAATTATTAATAAAATTATTTTTGAATTATTTTTGTGTATTTTACAATTTTATATATTCTATCTATTTCTTATTATAAAAATTAGATTTTATTAAATTAAGAAATTATGGTGGACAATTATAAATAAAAGAAGTGTTAAACCTCTGTAAAATAATAGTTACTAATAAAAAAGATTAAAACTCTCGATAGAAAAATTTCCAAAAATTAATTTGCGAAAGGTTAAAAACTCTTCAAAATGGAAAATAAACTACTAAATAATCATTTTTTTGTATACTTTTGATCTAATAAATATTTGTGATGTGAATTTATGAGTAGAAATAAATTGTACATGTCAATTACCCCTATACGGGTTTGGTAAAATTTTATTGGGATCGAAAGACTAACCTGCTGACGTGTCTTCCCGCTTCCAAACTCTGAAATCGCTTGCCTTCCTACTGCTCAAGCCGTGCGGTCGTCTTCAACTCCTACTATTGGCCAATCGGTATTGGAGTAAACCGATCGGTCTCCTTCGGAGCAAGGGAGGAGGTACCTGCAAAAGGCACTTCGACGCTCAAGTTAGGTGTGTTGTGGTGGAGTTTTAACTCTTGAGAGAATACACAGTGAAGGATGATCACTATTTGAGAATGAGAGAGAATGAATAATGAGTAGGCAAAAGTATGAGAGAAGTGAATTTAGCATATGAGAGAAACTTTAGCCCTAGCTCTCTATTTATAAGTTGTCTCATGGACTTTAAGCTGACATAAGCCCAATAAAATATAAACAGAATATAAACATACTTACTTCTAGATTCGGTCAGTTGCTCGTAAATAGCTTATCAATATCTTTAATCAGATATCTTTGGTTATTTTATTATCTGCTGGACTATTGGCCCAGTAACTTAAATGTTGACCCAATTATGGCCCAACATCCATAGAATCCATTTGACCTGGTTGGGACCTGGTTGACCATTATTATGGAGGTGACCTGGTGGCCTTGAGTGGATGAACCGAACGGTCCTTGATGGTAACCGTTCGGTCCTGAATTTATACGATACAGATCGGTATCAACTATGTGTCTTTTTTTTCAGTAAAATATTTATATGAATATAAGTTTGTTAAGTTAGACAGACGAGTTGAGTTGAATATCATGAAATATAGTCGAGTTGGGTATACTTCGAAAAGAGACAAGTCAAATGCACCTTAAATTGAGTCACCTTAAATACATCTCTAATTGGGTCGTGAAGAGTTAAGCACACCTTAAATTAAATCTTGTCAGGTGCACCTTTATCTTAGTAGAATAAAACTCACATTAAACTAAATAAAATGGAACTTCCTCGTGTCTTTTGGTTGAAGAAAAAATTTAATAAAATTATTTACAATTTTAGATTTGATTTCCTATTTAATTAATTTGGTAAATTACAAGTACAAATATATGCTGATAAAAAAAGTACAAATAAGTAACAAATTAAAAAAAAGTTTTCTAATTGGTGATTTGTAGGTTTTTTTAGAAGTTCCTTGTGGTGAAACAACAGTTCTAGATTCATAGAACTGTAGGAGTTTTATAAGGTAAGGGAAGCTAGAACCTTTGTTTTAGTTTGTGATTATATTATAAGAATTTATATCTATATGTATAGTAGTTAAATTTTGAGAAATTGCTATGTTTGGATATATGAAGATTATATGTAATTGATGATTTGATAGTGTTTTGTTGGTATGTTGGAATTGTATGTTTGTGATGTTTAAAAATGTATTGATTATGTGTAATGAAGTTATTCTAATGTTTGGAACTAAATGCAAAGTGATTGGTTTAAAGAAGTGTTCTTTCGATTAGGTTTTAAGGTAAAAAATGGGGGGTTTTATATGCATTTTGGTGACATAGTGTTTGGATGGAAAAATATGGTATTGTCAGTATGTTTATATGTCATTTGAGGTTTGTTAGCACCATGAGTTGGAATAAATCTGATAAGGAACTTGGTATGGGTCAATGTGATGGTTTTAGAAAGTTTTAAGTTCAAATAAGGAGGTTTTGACATGTGAAATTTGATATAAGTGTTAGGTAGGAAAATCAGAAGTTTGGGGTTTAGTTATTTGGTCTTTTAAAACTGGTTTTGATGTTGAAATGGGGGAAATCTGATGCAAGAGTGTTTGGTGGTAGATATGTTAAGTTTAGCTTGGTTTGAAACTAGTTTTAGGGGTTTGGACCAATGAGATTTTGAATTTNCAAGAAAAATGTTGTACCCAGCTTCTATAGTTGGTCTATATATGTTATTGAAACATATCTGTTTGATAGCTTTAGTGGGTTTTTTCAGATATGCTTCTGAAGGAATTGAAGCCGCCTGCAAATGAGCATATAAAGATGCTCCTGAAGGTTCAGTGCTAGAAGGTAAGATAATAAGTATGTGAAGTGTAGGTTTCATTGACTTTTATAATTTATATATCATTTTAATGATTCTAACCGATGTAGTGAATCAAATTTGTGAGAAACAACTAGCTTGAGGATAAAAGAATGGGATAACAGTGATAATGATAATATAAGTAGGGTGATGGTTGAAGAATACTCCTTTTGAATAGTTGGAATAATTTGATTGAGTGGTTGTAAATGTTGTGATTTCTCTGACCATAAAACCATGTGCTCTGTTCTGACCTTAAAACCCTATCTTATTCACACATTGGTGTTCTCATAATTTATTCATAATTAATGAAAAAGTGAGTTTTTTCCACTTTGGTGACTGCAGCAACTCAAGCCTGGGTATACTACACCTCCACTACCTACTGTATTGCATTTCACTCTCATTTTAGTTATCATCATATAAGTTGCTTTCTCCATCAGTTGAAGTCTTATTTCATATAAAAAGTGTTTAAAATATTGAAAGTATTGCACGATATTCAGTGGTGTGCTACTTTCTGCAGGTGTGGAAGTTCTTAATAACTAATGCTAAGTGACAATTTGAATGATAACACTATACTGTTGATTGTTATTGGATTTTTTTTGTTCTTATTTCTCTTTTTTATTTCTTGTCATCCAGGTGAAGGATTGACATAATGGGAAGATAGACAGCATGGAGGGATCACATAAGGTGAAATGAAAGGGTTCTTACATATAGTGTCTGAGTTTGTAGGATGTTAGTTTGTGATTTAAGGTAGTGTGGTGGAGTTTGGTAGAGACGCAGAACTGATATTTTATTGTGTGGTGGTGTTTAGCATTGAGTTAAGATAAGTGATGGCATTTTTACAAACATGTGGTGCTCTCATAAAGTGGGTGGGAATCTGACTTGGTGGTGGTTATGAATACACAATCACTTCTGTCTAAATAGTTTTTATGAATTTAGGTTAACTTAAATTTTGAAGCACTGTCATAATGATTTTAACTATTATATTACTGAGAGACTGACTTATAAATATTAACACAGTCATAAACTTATACAAAGCTGAAGATAAAGCCAAACACAGAATATTTGAGTTTTGGATGAATAACCTTAGAAAGTGATGGTCATGTTTTTGGACATAATCCAAAACAGAGAGAATCACACGAATGTTTTTTGAGAATACGACGTTGCAAAATTATCTGACAAATCACACCGTGAGATACGAACTCAAACTTTTTATATTTTTAATTCAAAATTTTAAAACAATAAATTTATACATTTTAATTTTTATATATTTTACATAATTTTTTAATTTTATTCAATGTTTTAAATTCACACTTAAATTTTATATTAAACTTAACGTCCTTATTGAAATACATCTTTCAGTGACTTATTTTGTGCACTTTACTTAGTTGTGGAGTCCAGGCTAATGCAAAAGTAAGATTTCTTTTTATGTTTAAAGTTGTAACAATGTTGAGTTTTTGCATCTTCTTTTGAATGAGTGGGAAAACAAGGCATATGAGTAATGAAGAGTGCTTATTCATGGTAAAATGAGTTAAAAATAAAACAATGAAAGTATTATCAATATATAAAAGGTATGAATAGTGTTAGCTTACTTTTAGTTTTGTTTTCTTAACTTAAAGCTCTAGCTAATATTCTGCTACTTCTTTATCAGTTCTGTTTTGTTTTCTTCCTATTTTGTTCAATGGTGGATTCCTGAATTAGATGTTTTCATTTTTTTAGTTGATTGGGTGGACTCCATTGGTTTATCTTAACAAATTCACTGAGATGTGGAGCATATGTTGTTTTCAAGAAAGAGATGATGCAACCTACTGCCAGCATCAAAGACAGGTAAATTCCTTTTCATATATTTATCTTGTTTTTTCGAGTTTGCATATTGTCATAAATTTCTGTTGTATGGAGAATCTCAGCTTTGCAGGTTCAGAAATGGATGATGAATCCATTGTTCATCTTGTTTATCATGCTTACAATCTCACAAAATTTCATATGTATATCATCAATCAAAGATTAGAAGCAATGGAAGCAGGGGAGTCTACTAACAATGACTTGTTGAGCATATACATATTGTTGGTATCAAATTATAGGGAGTTTTGAAAAAGGTAGTGGTGGAGGAATGAGTTTAAGGGAAGTAGTTGATGAAGTGAAACTCTTTTACTTTGCACGACAGGAAGAAAATGCAGAGCTATTGGTCTCATGTTAAGCTTTTATCTGTGTTAGGGATTTTGTTTAGGTCATCAACATTAGTTTATATGTTTTTAATTGATGTAGTAGTTTTTGACTGTTAGTTTTTTCTTTGTCAATCTTAGCAATGTTATTTAAACATTATGTATTTCTTTTTATATTTACATTGTAATTGTGAATGAATGTATGATATTTTAAATTATTAATAAAATTATTTTTGAATTATTTTTGTGTATTTTACAATTTTATATATTCTATCTATTTCTTATTATAAAAATTAGATTTTATTAAATTAAGAAATTATGGTGGACAATTATAAATAAAAGAAGTGTTAAACCTCTGTAAAATAATAGTTACTAATAAAAAAGATTAAAACTCTCGATAGAAAAATTTCCAAAAATTAATTTGCGAAAGGTTAAAAACTCTTCAAAATGGAAAATAAACTACTAAATAATCATTTTTTTGTATACTTTTGATCTAATAAATATTTGTGATGTGAATTTATGAGTAGAAATAAATTGTACATGTCAATTACCCCTATACGGGTTTGGTAAAATTTTATTGGGATCGAAAGACTAACCTGCTGACGTGTCTTCCCGCTTCCAAACTCTGAAATCGCTTGCCTTCCTACTGCTCAAGCCGTGCGGTCGTCTTCAACTCCTACTATTGGCCAATCGGTATTGGAGTAAACCGATCGGTCTCCTTCGGAGCAAGGGAGGAGGTACCTGCAAAAGGCACTTCGACGCTCAAGTTAGGTGTGTTGTGGTGGAGTTTTAACTCTTGAGAGAATACACAGTGAAGGATGATCACTATTTGAGTATTTGAGAATGAGAGAGAATGAATAATGAGTAGGCAAAAGTATGAGAGAAGTGAATTTAGCATATGAGAGAAACTTTAGCCCTAGCTCTCTATTTATAAGTTGTCTCATGGACTTTAAGCTGACATAAGCCCAATAAAATATAAACAGAATATAAACATACTTACTTCTAGATTCGGTCAGTTGCTCGTAAATAGCTTATCAATATCTTTAATCAGATATCTTTGGTTATTTTATTATCTGCTGGACTATTGGCCCAGTAACTTAAATGTTGACCCAATTATGGCCCAACATCCATAGAATCCATTTGACCTGGTTGGGACCTGGTTGACCATTATTATGGAGGTGACCTGGTGGCCTTGAGTGGATGAACCGAACGGTCCTTGATGGTAACCGTTCGGTCCTGAATTTATACGATACAGATCGGTATCAACTATGTGTCTTTTTTTTCAGTAAAATATTTATATGAATATAAGTTTGTTAAGTTAGACAGACGAGTTGAGTTGAATATCATGAAATATAGTCGAGTTGGGTATACTTCGAAAAGAGACAAGTCAAATGCACCTTAAATTGAGTCACCTTAAATACATCTCTAATTGGGTCGTGAAGAGTTAAGCACACCTTAAATTAAATCTTGTCAGGTGCACCTTTATCTTAGTAGAATAAAACTCACATTAAACTAAATAAAATGGAACTTCCTCGTGTCTTTTGGTTGAAGAAAAAATTTAATAAAATTATTTACAATTTTATATTTGCTTTCCTATTTAATTAATTTGGTAAATTACAAGTACAAATATATGCTGATAAAAAAAGTACAAATAAGTAACAAATTAAAAAAAAGTTTTCTAATTGGTGATTTGTAGGTTTTTTTAGAAGTTCCTTGTGGTGAAACAACAGTTCTAGATTCATAGAACTGTAGGAGTTTTATAAGGTAAGGGAAGCTAGAACCTTTGTTTTAGTTTGTGATTATATTATAAGAATTTATATCTATATGTATAGTAGTTAAATTTTGAGAAATTGCTATGTTTGGATATATGAAGATTATATGTAATTGATGATTTGATAGTGTTTTGTTGGTATGTTGGAATTGTATGTTTGTGATGTTTAAAAATGTATTGATTATGTGTAATGAAGTTATTCTAATGTTTGGAACTAAATGCAAAGTGATTGGTTTAAAGAAGTGTTCTTTCGATTAGGTTTTAAGGTAAAAAATGGGGGGTTTTATATGCATTTTGGTGACATAGTGTTTGGATGGAAAAATATGGTATTGTCAGTATGTTTATATGTCATTTGAGGTTTGTTAGCACCATGAGTTGGAATAAATCTGATAAGGAACTTGGTATGGGTCAATGTGATGGTTTTAGAAAGTTTTAAGTTCAAATAAGGAGGTTTTGACATGTGAAATTTGATATAAGTGTTAGGTAGGAAAATCAGAAGTTTGGGGTTTAGTTATTTGGTCTTTTAAAACTGGTTTTGATGTTGAAATGGGGGAAATCTGATGCAAGAGTGTTTGGTGGTAGATATGTTAAGTTTAGCTTGGTTTGAAACTAGTTTTAGGGGTTTGGACCAATGAGATTTTGAATTTTTGGTTATGTGTATAAAGGGTCATTTTAAAGGGTGTTGGTAAGTCATTTGTGACTTGTTGTAGTCTCTAAGTAGTTTAAAAATAAGCTATGACTTGTGGAATTCAATTTGGGTCTCTAAAGTGAGGTTTTGGTTAATTTTTGGATTGGAATCTTGTAATCAATTACTTTAAAATGAGTTTAGGTTGGTTTAGATATATTTGGTTAGGTCAATCTTAGTTTAGAATACAATCTAGGACTATTAGAAGTTGGGAAAGATGCATATGATAGGTCATGAAGGGTTGAGGGGTGTAAATTCTTTAGATGATGCAGGATTATGCAGTCTCGCTAAGCGAGTGTAACCGCTGAGCGAAAAACTTGTTGGCTGCAAAACCAATGACAAGTGCACCGATCGCAGCGTAGGAAGTTATAAATATCATTATCTCCCAAGGGACTCTTGCAACACATGACAATTCTTCCTTTTATAACTCAATTAGACATCAAAGGGCACACAACAACACAAGAAACTCTTTTTAGTATTTTATCGAACAATTGGTGTGCAAGGAATTTAACATAGTGTATTTACAATTTGTACAGACTAGAATTCATCCATTTCATTCTCATGCATTCACAAACATCTCAATTCCATCCAATATGTATTCAATTTCAATTCTAGGTTCAAATCATATTTCTCAATACATTAAGAACCACAATTTATGCTTGGACGATTAATCCAAGGCAAACATTAAGCATAAAAATTGAATACTAACATGAATTGGAAAAGCATATATCATTAACATCACAAAATACATAAGAAGTCCATGTTTTACAATTAATGTCAGCAAATAGAAAAAATCCTCCATGGTGAAGAACTTAGGGTTCTACAAAATTGAAGAGATATGGCAGAAATTGGAACCAAAGAGAAGATGAACAACCTTCCTCAAGGTTCTTAGCAGCTGCTCCATGCTCCATTTGCGCCTCCCCTTCGCAATTCCATCTCCAATTCGTGACCCATCTTCTTCCTCAATCCAAAAGGGGCAAAATCACCATTGATGAAGCTTGAAGACCCAAAGAGGAGTGGGAGAGCTTCCAAACACCCCAAACAACATCTAAGGGCCTCTCCCAATCTCTCTAGAAGAATGAAGTGTAGGAGGAGAAGAATCACCAAAACTCGCGAGAACCATGCTTAAATAATCCATTTTGACATGTCAGCGTCGCCATTGCTCAGCGGTAAAACTCTGGCGCTCAACACCAACCTTCGTGGCAACTCTTTGGAAATGTGGCGCTCAGCGGTAGAAAGTGATGCTTGACGCCAGAACCACTGGGAGCTCTCTGTTAGTGTGGCGCTCAGCGTTGGAAAGTGGCGCTCAGACCTAGGCAGTTATGACAACATTCTAAAATTTGAGTTCTTGTGCAATTCCAATGGCATCCAACATGGGTATTTGCTTCAAATTGATCTTTTATTATCCCAAAACACGTTTCCTTGAGTTCTTGCTTGTTTTCCTCCACTAGAATTGCTTCCTATTTATTTATTTCACACACTCAAACAAAGAGATTAGAGGTAAAAACAAGCATATACCAAATAAAACACAAGAAAACTAGAAAACACACTAAACTTTAGGATAAAAAAGGTAAAAGCTATGAAAGAGTTGATTTATTAACAAAATATACACACAAAAACACGTAAAATCAACCGTTATCAAGCGAGTGGAACTATGTCTAGCTTAGCGAGAGGGTAGCCACTGAGCGAGCAAAACCCACTGTTTCTATATTCGCACAACGAGCTTGGACGTTGAGCGACAAGTCCAGAAAATGTGTTCTTTCTTTTTTTCTTTGTTTTCTTATAACTTTGAACTATGATAGTACTTTGATGATGGAGTAGAAGCATCTGTTATATTTTATGATAATTTATTCTTAAGGTTATATATATATATATATATATATATATATACGTTAGAAGTATGGTTGATGAATGTAATTCCATGACTTATGAAGAGGTTACATGGTCGTGCCTGTTGTTGTTGTGTATGAACGTATGAAGCTTTGTATTTGTGGTCTATTTTGACACTCTAATGATCATTTATTCTCAATTAGAGATGTGTCAGTCATGTGGTGAGAGTAGCGGGAGGTTGTTGTTTATAGGCTTTGATCATGACCCTAGGCTTTCATCCAACAATATTACACTTAGAAGTGCACAAATTACCAATAGTTCGACATTCATATCTAATCCAGATGAGTCTTGTCTAGGTTATGGCATATATAGGATGAATGGATTGTTATGGTTTAATTTTTGAACTAATGCTTGAATTTGTAACATAATATATATGAATTGTCTTATTTATCTAGCTTA
The DNA here is from genome assembly GCF_018835915.1 of Vigna umbellata. The sequence continues at coordinate 19,440 of NW_025903610.1, forward strand.
CCCTTCTTGTGTGTGCT
>NW_025903610.1:22373-40096 GCF_018835915.1 Vigna umbellata
ATAACTCAATTAGACATCAAAGGGAACACAACAACACAAGAAACTCTTTTTAGTATTTTATCGAACAATTGGTGTGCAAGGAATTTAACATAGTGTATTTACAATTTGTACAGACTAGAATTCATCCATTTCATTCTCATGCATTCACAAACATCTCAATTCCATCCAATATGTATTCAATTTCAATTCTAGGTTCAAATCATATTTCTCAATACATTAAGAACCACAATTTATGCTTGGACGATTAATCCAAGGCAAACATTAAGCATAAAAATTGAATACTAACATGAATTGGAAAAGCATATATCATTAACATCACAAAATACATAAGAAGTCCATGTTTTACAATTAATGTCAGCAAATAGAAAAAATCCTCCATGGTGAAGAACTTAGGGTTCTACAAAATTGAAGAGATATGGCAGAAATTGGAACCAAAGAGAAGATGAACAACCTTCCTCAAGGTTCTTAGCAGCTGCTCCATGCTCCATTTGCGCCTCCCCTTCGCAATTCCATCTCCAATTCGTGACCCATCTTCTTCCTCAATCCAAAAGGGGCAAAATCACCATTGATGAAGCTTGAAGACCCAAAGAGGAGTGGGAGAGCTTCCAAACACCCCAAACAACATCTAAGGGCCTCTCCCAATCTCTCTAGAAGAATGAAGTGTAGGAGGAGAAGAATCACCAAAACTCGCGAGAACCATGCTTAAATAATCCATTTTGACATGTCAGCGTCGCCATTGCTCAGCGGTAAAACTCTGGCGCTCAACACCAACCTTCGTGGCAACTCTTTGGAAATGTGGCGCTCAGCGGTAGAAAGTGATGCTTGACGCCAGAACCACTGGGAGCTCTCTGTTAGTGTGGCGCTCAGCGTTGGAAAGTGGCGCTCAGACCTAGGCAGTTATGACAACATTCTAAAATTTGAGTTCTTGTGCAATTCCAATGGCATCCAACATGGGTATTTGCTTCAAATTGATCTTTTATTATCCCAAAACACGTTTCCTTGAGTTCTTGCTTGTTTTCCTCCACTAGAATTGCTTCCTATTTATTTATTTCACACACTCAAACAAAGAGATTAGAGGTAAAAACAAGCATATACCAAATAAAACACAAGAAAACTAGAAAACACACTAAACTTTAGGATAAAAAAGGTAAAAGCTATGAAAGAGTTGATTTATTAACAAAATATACACACAAAAACACGTAAAATCAACCGTTATCAAGCGAGTGGAACTATGTCTAGCTTAGCGAGAGGGTAGCCACTGAGCGAGCAAAACCCACTGTTTCTATATTCGCACAACGAGCTTGGACGTTGAGCGACAAGTCCAGAAAATGTGTTCTTTCTTTTTTTCTTTGTTTTCTTATAACTTTGAACTATGATAGTACTTTGATGATGGAGTAGAAGCATCTGTTATATTTTATGATAATTTATTCTTAAGGTTATATATATATATATATATATATATACGTTAGAAGTATGGTTGATGAATGTAATTCCATGACTTATGAAGAGGTTACATGGTCGTGCCTGTTGTTGTTGTGTATGAACGTATGAAGCTTTGTATTTGTGGTCTATTTTGACACTCTAATGATCATTTATTCTCAATTAGAGATGTGTCAGTCATGTGGTGAGAGTAGCGGGAGGTTGTTGTTTATAGGCTTTGATCATGACCCTAGGCTTTCATCCAACAATATTACACTTAGAAGTGCACAAATTACCAATAGTTCGACATTCATATCTAATCCAGATGAGTCTTGTCTAGGTTATGGCATATATAGGATGAATGGATTGTTATGGTTTAATTTTTGAACTAATGCTTGAATTTGTAACATAATATATATGAATTGTCTTATTTATCTAGCTTACCCTTCTTGTGTGTGCTTGGTTGTATGTTCTTGTATTACTTCTTAGCTATGATCATCTAGTGGGTATGAGCAGAGGGCGAAGAGATGTTTGCGGAGCAGGCCCTAGAGGAAGGACTAGTAGATGCTTAGTTGCTTTTGTTTGAGTGAATGTATATAGTTTTTGGTTTAAACGTTGGGTTGTATATAAAGTTTATATTATGATTATCATGATGACTGTATTAACTTTATATTTCCTGTCTATCGACTATGCTTGCTTTATTGATTTTGTGATGATTCTATTATAGTATTTAGGTTCAATCATTTCGGACGTCCCTATTTGTGCAAATTCTTCTCAAATAGGTCCTCGTATTTTAATTGATCTCAATTAGGTCTTTTTTTTTGTAAAATTGACTCAATTAAAACCTTGTCGTTAATTGGATTGGACGACGTTAAAATTAATCTGTCATGGCTTGCTGACCGTTTAATTTTTAATGACGTGGAATAGTGTGGCTTGGTGACTGGACGACGTAAAAAAGGGCATGACGTTGTTTCCTCTTTCTTCACCTCTAATTCCTATTGAGCCTCCGGCGTGCTACATTCCATTGTTCAAAACATTTCTCATTCTTTCATATATCAAAAAATGGATCTTCACCTTTTTGCTTTCGATTCCAACTTCCCAAACATGAAACTTATAGAGAATATCTAGCTCAAACCCGTTTTTCATCTTTACACAATTCAAAGCCCTAACACTCCAAAAATGTCATCACCGTTAACCTACCCTGTGGTGGTCGACGACAAGAACCTTGACGCCGCTGCACTGTGGGCCATGATTGACTCCGCCTCCGCCTTGCACTGATAGCACAGTATAACATACATGAGTTGTTATGCTCCTTATAATGATTCGTAAAAGTAACTTTGTGAACTTTAAATCATAATGGGCAGCATGTTTTCTTAGATGGCTAAGACAAAGACAAAAGATGTGCATACTATTAGATAACATAAGTCAATTTTACTTGTTTGACAGTTGTTGTTACTACAACAATACAACTGTTTTTTTATTACTGTATATAACCAGACACATGTACGCTTACCAAACAGTTTTTTCAATTCATACAGTTTTCAGTGCATTCAATTTTTCTTGTATTCTCTCTATTCTTTCTCTGTCGTCCGGTTCAAGCTTTCTGCCATTCGGTGCACATAGTTCTCGGTTCCATCAGTTCTGTTGTTTGATGTTGAAGGTGTTGTTCATTGTTTCATTCTGCCGTTCGGTGTAGAAGTTGTCGTTGTACCATCAGAACGAACCTCTGGCATCCAAAACAACATCACTTTTTTTTAACAAAGATTACCCCTAAATTATTAACAAATAATGTTTCGAAACTATAATCACAAACGCCTGTAGAAGAGTATCCCGCTACTGCGAATTCTGCTCCAAACGTTTAGATGAAAAAAATCCTTCCAAATCACAATCATTACTGAGTTGAAATTCCATTCCGACAACCTGAGAAAGTGAAAAATGTGATAGAAATATGAATATAAATAAGATTGAGAAAAAAGAGAGTAGATAGATGGCATTTTCCAACAAAATCGAATGTAAGGAAAGAGGACCCATCTAGTGACATAATTACATTCAAACACGAAAATTTTCCAGCAATAGTGGGCCACCTATTTCCCAGGCAAACGAAAATGTAATATGATTTTGTGCTGTGATAAAACTTCTTCTGTCAGTTTCCGAAAATCAACTTCTAGACAAATTTTCATGTTATTTTTTAAGAAAATGATGTATGAAGTGATTTCATAATTTTTGTTTGATTTTTTTTTTATATTTCTTTTGAAGGCAGTGGTTAGAAAAATTGAGGACAAGTTGGAGATCGGGGAAGGGGGTTGGCATTGTGGGGGGTTTGGAGGCGATGAGGGCCTTTCTCTTGGAAGAGGATTGCGAGGCGGAGGCGGAGTCGATCATGGTCCACAGTGCAACGTTGTCGAGGTTCTTGTCGTCGACCACCACAGGGTAGGTTAACGATGATGACATTTTTGGAGTGTTAGGGCTTTGAATTGTGCAAAGATGAAAAATGGGTTTGAGCTAGATATTCTCTGTGAGTTTCATGTTTGGGAAGTTGGAATCGAAAAGAAGAAGGTGAAGATCCATTTGAAGATCCATTTTTTGATATTTGAAAGAATGGGAAATGTTTTGAATAGTGGAAGGTAGCATGTCGGAGGCTCAATAAGAATTGGAGGTGAAGAAAGAGGAAACGACTGTTGTGCCCCCTTTTGAGTCGTCCAGTCAGCCAACCACACTATGCCATGTCATTAAAACTTGCACAATCGACAAGCCAAGACACAGAAATTTTAACGTCGTCTAGTCAATTAACAACAAGGTTTTAATTGAGTCAATTTTACAAAAAGAGAGACCTATTTGAGCTCAATTAAAATACGAGGAGCTATTTGAGATGAATATGCACAAATAGGGACGTTCGAAATTATTAAACCTAATATTTATACTATATTTGGGATGTTAAATTTTTGGTATCTATAGAAACCTAGAAAATAGAGTATTAGAGTAGATAAGTGTATTAAAATAATGAGACCAAATATTTTATTTAAAATAAGTCGATAAAATAAATAGAAATTCTTAAACTTGTCTCATTACCTAAAACATCATTTATCTCTCTAAAACACTATTCTCTTAACCTCTCTACAATCTCTCTAAGATTTCTGACCCCTCAGTCATTTATTTGACGATCTGGAGGTATTTAGACAATCCTTGCGACAAGGACTACCTATCTAACGGATTAATTTGTTGTTTAGAGCAAGTAAGTTTTAATCTTTTTCTTGGTATTTTCGGTTCATGATCATTCAAAGAGAATCTGTTTTGCATGTGTCAAGAACTCCCCTTTTTCAATTCTTGGTCCAATTAAGGTTCTAAGGTTTATCTTCAAACATTAATCGATGATTTATAGGTTTTTCTAGAAATTTCATGCGATGGAAGCAACAGTTGGGGGTTCTTAGAACTGTAGGAGATTTCTAAGGTAAGGGAAGCTAAAACCTTTGTTTTAGTTTGTGATTATATTATAAGAATTTATATCTATATGTATAGTAGTTAAATTTTGAGAAATTTCTATATTTGGATATACGAAGATTATATGTAATTGATGATTTGATCATGTTTTGTTGGTATGTTGGAATTGTATGTTTGTGATGTTTACAACTATATTGATTATGTGTAATGAAGTTATTCTAATGCTTGGAACTAAATGCAAAGTGATTGGTTTAAAGAGGTGTTCTTTTGCTTAGGTTTTCAGGTCAAAATGGGGGATTTGATATGCATTTTGATGAGATAGTGTTTGGATGGAAAAATATGGTATTGTCGGTTTGTTTATATGTCATTTAAGGTTTGTTAGCATCATGAGTTGGTATAAATCTGATAGGGAACTTGGTATGGGTCAATGTGATAGTTTTAAGTTCAAATAAGGGGGTTTTGACATGTGAAATTTGATATAAGTGTTAGGAAGGAAAATCAGAAGTTTGGGGTTTAGTTGTTTGGTGTTTTAGAAGTGGTTTTGATGTTGAAATAGGGGAAATCTGATGCAATAGTGTTTGATGGTTTATAGGTGGAGTTTATCTTGGTTTGGAACTAGTTTTTGGGGGTTTGGATTAGTGAGATTTTGAATTTTTGGTTCTATGTATAAATGGTCATTTTAGAAGGTGTTGGTAAATCATTTGTGACTTATTGGAGTCCCTAAGTTGTTTAAAAATGAGCTATAACTTGTGAATTTCAATTTGGGTCTCTAAAGTGACGTTTTTGTTAATTTTGGATTGGAATCTTGTGATCAATTAGTTTAAAATGAGTTTATGTTTGTTTAGATATGTTTAGTTAGGTCAATTTTAGTTTAGAATATAATCTAGGAGTATTAGAAGTTGGAAAAGATGTATAGGATAGGTCATGAGGGGTGCAAATTCTAAAAATTTGATGATGCAAAATTATGTAGTCTCGTTTAGTGAGTGGAACTATGTCTAGCTGAGCGAGAGGGTAGTCGTTGAGCAAGCAAAAGTGACATGTTTTCTTTCGTTCTTTCTTTGTTTTCTGATAACTTTGAACTATGATTATACTTTGATAATGGAGTAAAAGCATCTATTATATTATATTATGGTTTGTTCTTTGGGGTTATATATATGCTTTTTAAGTATGGTTGATGGATGTAATTTCATGACTCGTGGAGAGGTTATATGGTCGTGCTTGTTGTTGTTGTTGTGTATGAATGTATGATACTTCATACTGGTGGTCTATTCCGAAACTCTAATGATCATTCATTCTTAATTAGAGAGGGGTGAGTCATGTGGTGAGAGTACAGGAGGTTCTTGTTTATAAACTTTGATCATGGCCCTAGGCAATTGAAATAGACTAACCGCTTATGGTAGCTTGGTTTCAGCCAGTAGTATTACCATTACAAATTCATAAATTACCAATAGTTCGACATCCATATCTAATCCAGTGAGTCTTGTCTACGTCATGACATGTATAGGATGAATGAATTATTATGGTTTAATTTGAATTAATGTTTGCATTTGTAATATAATATATATGAATTGTCTTATTTATCTAGCTTATCATTCTTGTTTGTGCTTGGTTGTATGTTCTTGTATTACTTATTTGGTATGATTATCTAGTGGGAGTGAGCAGAGAACGAAGAAATGTCTGTGGAGAAGGTCCCAGAGGAAGGACCAACAAATGCCTAGTTGCTTTCGTTTGCGTGAATGTATATAGTTTTTTCTTTAGACGTTGGATTGTATATAAAGTTTATATTATAGTTATCATGGTATTGTATTAACTTTATATTTCCTGCGGTCGATTGTTCTTTATTTATTGATTTTGTGAGTCTGTTATAGTATTTATATTATATTTGGATACTACAATTGGTTTTTCTAATTTAATTAGTTAGTTTTTTTAAAAGATTAATTTGATTTTTTTCAGTTTTTAAAAATATCTAATTTAATTTTTTTTACTTGCGACTTTTTTCAAGAAGAAGAGTTATCTACATAAATTTCACATCATTTTTACTAATTTAGTTTTCTCTACACAAATAGTCAAATCTCTACAGAAAATTCTCATTCTTAACAACTGTCAAAAGATCGAATTAAATATTTTTAAGAAATTAAAAGACTAAATTAAAAAAATTCAATAACAATTTAAAAAAAATGGAATAAAATTAAAAAACCATACCTATTCTGAAATTATATTCTTTCATGATGATAAATTCTGAGATGTGGCAAAATGGTAATGTTGGTGGCTCTGTGAAAATTGTGATAAATTATTTGAGAGGTTTGGACAAAATGGCTAGAATAATCACCACGCTATTAAATAGATCTTTTATTTATATGAAAAATTAAAAAGTTAATGATAACGATGTCGTTATCTTTAATTTTTTAATGCCTCAAATTATATTAAGCAGGTTAGAGAAGGAGGCGTAGGCTCGGCCCTTTTTCTATGACGAATTATATTAAGCAGTTAGGGAAGGAGGTGTCGGCATGGCACTGTTTCTATGAGGTGATTGAAGGACAATTTTACAATTGAAAAACAGTTACTATTTAATTTCTGAATTGAAATAAAACACTTTTTTTTTTCTTTCAATTTACAACCTTTTAGTTTCCTGTTGACTCTTCCAACCCTGACAACAACGATGGTTTTTTCTCTTGTAATATCTCTTTTTATGGCTAACCTTATCATTAAAAAAAAACTTGTATAGTTATAAAAAAAATAAAATGCAAAATAGTAAAATTTTATTAGTGTTAAAACATCACTGTTCCATTTTATAAAATAATTTTGATTCGATTTACGCATTAGATTCTCAAAATTAATCGTTAGAAAACTATTGTTTTGAAAACATGCTGAAATTAATTATTTATATAGTTTTTTTTATCTTATTATAATATTCAATAAATAATTATTTTTTATTAATAAATTGGTCAAGAGGCGTCTAATGAGTAAACAAAAATAAGGTCAATCGTGTTGTCGAGTTGATGGTGCCGACTCTCAACAACGTGACAATATTTGACTTAAAGGTTGATATTAAACTTATTCAAAATTTATCTTAAAATTTAGGTTTTAGTATCTTATAATTCATCATATTTCTCTTAATTTTCACTTTAAATGTCTTTGGCCAGTGACAAATGTGATGTTATCTTGGCGTTCCTTAAATATTTATTTGTAATTATATATATATATATATATACACTCTCCACTTCTCCTCCCTTCCCCTTTCTTTTCTCTTCATCTACCCTACATTCCACCCATCTGTTTCATTTTCTCCTTTTACACACTCTCTTTTTTATTGAAAATTAAAAACCTAGAAAAATAGGTATTAGAGTGATAAGTGTTATTAAAATAATGAGATCAAATATTATATATGTTAAATAATTTGATAATAAAGTTAGAAATTCACAACTTGTCTCTTAAACCTTAATCTCTCTAAAACTCTATTTCTTGAGTTATTCTCAATCTCTCTGAATTTTTGATTCCTGATCATCGGTTTAAACTATAAAAACGATCCAGGAGTAGGTATAAGGGATCATGTGTGGTGAATTCCTCTTCATTCTCTATATCATCATTTTTCCATTTTTAGAGCAAGTAAGTGTCTACCAATTTTTTTTAATCTTCGTTTAAGGCCATTCCTAGAAGTTTCCTTCACATTTGTCACTTAAGTTTCATTTTCTAGTTTCCTTGTTTGATTAGAGATCTTAAGGGCCACTCTTCGAAATCTATTTTTGTTGTTTGTAGGAGTTTCTTTCTTCTTCGTTAGTTTTCTTAAGCTTGAAGTACTAGTTGTGCATTTATCGAGCGTGGTAGTACAATTCCTATTAAGGTAAGAGAAGCTAAAATTTTTCTTTTAATTTGGGTTATGAAATCATGAAATGATAGTTAAAGTTTGTTAGTTGAATATTGTGATTTTATGCTGAAATGAGTGTTTTTAAGTAGTAAGTCGTATTTGAATGATTGAACTTGGTTCCATGATTTTTGGTTGATGTGATTTTAATCTTGTGAATGTGGTTTGTTGTTAAGTTTGTAGTGTTATTTGTTGAAATGACTTTATCGAATGAGTTAGTAGAGTTATAGTCATTTTTGATCCCAATGGATGTTTTCATATATGAAGTTCAGAAACAATGTCGAATGGGAGAAATGGGGAATAGGACAGGTTGTATGGTCCTTAAAACTTGTTTTTGGTTGTGAGTTAGTATATAGTGTCAATATGTGGTAGCCAATTGGTTGTGTTTTGAATGATTTTTTACGTGCATTTTAGAGTTTGATAAATGAGTTTATAAAGTAGAAGGCATGAGGCAAAGGATGGAATGTTTTGGGGTCTGTTTTGAATAATTTGTGACTTTTTCATACCCTTATGGTTCAAGTTTCGCATTAGAAAGGTAAAATTGATTCAAGGTCTATATAATGAGTTTTATTGGATTGAGTTATATTTCATGGTAAAATGATTTTAAAAACATGGTTTGGGTTGAGATACATAATTGATAGGTCACTTGAGGCGTAGATGCCAAATGGAAGTGGTCGAATTGGTCACGTGCATAAGAAGACATGTGAGGTTGAAAAGGGTTCAAATTCTAACAAAATAAAATTGTTGTTATCAGAATTATATAGAGTGGTTGGGCGGCAAGTAGCTCGTTAGAGCAGTTTGGATGTGTTATTGCAGTGGCTTTAGAGGCTAGGCAAGCTAGCTCGCTGGGCTGGGACGCTCTTTGTTGAGCTCTCGGCTGGGTGACGAGATCTCTAGCTGGGCCCATGACCTTCATGGGCGTTGGACTATTATTATGGGCATTTGGGTTGTATCAAAGAGTTGTTATATAAATGTAGGAAGCTCAAATTGGGGTTTATCATTCCCACCTAATGATCCATCTATTCTTAAATTAGGAAATTGAGTCCTGTGGTGATAGTAGTAAGAGTCCTTCCTGTGGGCTTTCGCCATTTGCAAAGGCGTTTTAATAATGGACTACCTTGTGTGTTAGCTTTGAAGAAGAGTAATTATTCCACCACACAATGCAGAACAACATAACTCGCATTCATACTATATCTGGATGTCAAGTTCTAGGTTTATGGCATGATTAGATGTTTGATTAACTTTGTGTGAAATGTAATTTCTGGATGACAATCTTAATATACTATGTTTGATTTCTTTTTATCGTGTTTATCCTTTTGGTATGTTTTAGTGGTGTCGGTTTGTATATGTTTTGGTTCATGTTGTAATGGACATTTGGTGGTGTGAACAGGGTTGTAATGCCTTGTTGAGTAAGCTTTGAAGGTTTATGCAACATATGCGTAGTTTTCCTTTTAGAATAAAGCTTTTGATAGTATCGACTTGAGAAAGACCTTATGTACATAATTTTAGTTTATAATTTGAATATAATGTTTAATTTATATTTATGTTACTAACTTTTCATGAGACTTTATGTTTTCTTAACTTTTTTTTTTATTTCCCTTTATGTGATAGTTTTCCTGTGTCCGTATTTAAAAACTTAACATAAAAATGTTACAAAGGTAAATTTTCAATTATCTCATTTAGTCATCTGTTTACTATGCAATTTGAATACAGAGCTAAGGACCTTTAGGCGCCTCTTCGCCCCTTTATATACGAGTACTCGTGCTTTTACCTCCCTACTATTTTACCTATTTTCCATTATTACCCCTCCCTATTCCCTATATACCTCTCCTTTCTCTACTAGTCTTTCCTCTTTCCCCAGCCTTGCCGTTAGCCGTTAGCTTTCCTGTCCCTTTTCTTTACTCCCTGAGTCATATTTTCCTTTTTTATAGCCCCCTTTTTTACCCGTCTTATTGTCCCCCCCTATATCCCCCTGCATCCCCCTGATTGGATCGTCCCCAGTCTCATTGTATACTTAGCCTTTTCCCCCTATTATTATCTGTTCCCTGTCCCCCCCTTTTTCACTCTCCCCCCCCCCCCTCTTCGTGTCATGCCCCCGCCCTGTTATACTTAGAGTTCCTCCCTTCCCCCCCCTGTTAATAAGAATCTAAAAGTCCTCATTTTCACAGTTAAAATTAAAATACAGCTTGAATAAACAGAAATGAATAAAAAATAGCAATAATTTTGGAGAATATGATCTCTAAAAGTGAATGAATGATATAGAATTCATAACCATTTTTAAAAAAATCCATAGGTTAAGAAAGTCCAAACCCTCATGTATTAAATATAAATAAATAGCATTTGGAATAGGGCCATTAGGAATTTTTTTTTTCTCTTTTATTTTTCATAACATTACTATCTGTATGAATCTTTGAGGTGTGACATAACGCTACTCATCAAAGTTTCTCTATCAAAACTTTTGGTGACCACATAGGCTTTTGCTTTTCCCTCTACTTACTTGATGTTACGTTTCATATCTCCACACTCAAATTACAATATAAAAAAGGTTACTTTACAGTAATTACAAGATTTTTTTTGGATGATGAAATGCGCGGGAGAAGATTTCTCTTTTTCATTTTTTTACTTTTCACTTCTTAAAATTATTTTTTTAAAACATAATAATTAAATAAAAATTATAAGAATAAACAACAAAATAAAACATTTAACTTTTTAGTTTAATTTCTTGTTGAGAGAGATACTTGTTTCATTTGTATAAATAGGTATAAATTATGTTTTAATCTCTTAATGGTGTTTCATTTGTTTCCATTTATATAATTAGCTTAAGCAAGCATTATTATAATAGTAAATTACGAAACCTTGGATGTTTTAATGTCTCATTCAATGCAGTGTTAGCAACATCAATCCCTTCTTCAACGTTATATAAGTGTCATCACTAAATGTTATTCTAAGTATACTCCCTTATCTAATAAAATAATAAATATATATATACTACCTAATTAAATGGAAATAGAAACATTACGGGTAGATTCTCATCGTACACATAATTAAAAAATAAAATATTAAAAATATTCAATTAAAAGTTTTTTGAAATTATCCATACCTATATTTATATTTAATCAATTCAAAGACTTAATTAAAAATGGAAGTAAGAAATTTGAAAAGAAGAAAAAAGAGAGAATAGAATAAAGAAAAGAAGAGGAAGTTGAAGTGAAATATAGAAGTAAATGAAAAGAGGATGAAGAATAAAGATAAGGATGGAAAGAAGATGAGTCTGTGTTTCCTTTGAGTGCTCCTTAATGAGCGGTTGGGCATAATGTGTTGGAGGCCATGTGAGTGAGTGAGAGAGTGAGTTTTGCATCTCATATGGTGGGTGATTGTTGGGTGCATATATATTGTTCATTATTTCTTGCCTGTGGGACATAACACTTTTTTCTATAACTTTTCTCAAAGATTGTATCAAATTCATTAGCTGTCTTGCATTGCATGCCATGCCATGCAACTTTCTCTTTTTCTCTTTTGCCTCCTAACAAAATACAATCAAATTATTTTATTTCATTTCTTTTGGGTTATTGCCCAATCGTCTGAATTTAGGTCAACTTCCAAAGCCTCCCAATCATTTTATTTTATTTTATTTTCTTAATATTTTACAATTTCTGCTTAGGTTTCTTGAATATATTGAGTGCAAATACTGCAAATAAAAACAGTTTGATAAATAACTTATGTATAAAGCAAATTATTATATTTTTATTTATTTATTTATATAATCTGATACGTAGACTCAAAACTCTTATTTATATATTAAAATTAAAATTTATATAATCAAAACTCTTATTTATTATTGTACTTGATTCAACAAATATTAAAATTTCCTATAAAATAAGCATCTATAAATAATTATGATTCAGGAGGAAAAAAAATGAAATCATATTTTTTCTAAACTAATTATGTAAAAGTTTATTAGTAGAAGATGTTTTGTATTATATTTTCTTAAATATGATTTTTATTTTTATCTTAACGGAATATTGTTTTTTTATTTAAAAAATGAAAATGTTTGTGGAATCTTTTTAAAGAGACTCGTAAGTCAAAGCCAGGTATTTTATTTTACTTAAAACTACTTTTCGTATAATCTATCCAGAAATAAAGATAAGCAAACTTTACTTTAATTATGCAAGAAAATTTGTTTACTCTAAATTTGAGATATTGTTTCTTGAAAGGTTTGTATAAATTGAACATATGTTTGCGTTCACATTCATGTTGCACGGATGTAGAAAAGAACGGATTACAAATCTTGGTCGGTAGTACAATATTTCTCTCCAATTAAAAATCATTTTTGAGTAAATTTGTTCGGTCATATTTTCTCTAAGTTCATTTTATGGAATTTAATTGCATGTATAAGGTTAAGATTTGCATGCATATATTTTTTAACAAAGTTGATCTTAGTTACTTCATAGTTGTGGATAATAAAAGTATGTTCTGATTGATAAAAGTTTTGTATGTAAAGTTTAACTTTGTTATGAAGTATATATTTTATGTAGATCAAAGTTGTCGAGTTTATATATTTAAGAAGCACATGAGATTTTGATACACCACTAAAATTTGTGATTTTCAGCAAAGGTATACGTCTCGGTTCAAAAAGAACTGATGCCTAAAACTGATGCGGTGACATTTTTATAATTTTCGGCAAAGGTATATGTCTCGGTTAAAAAAGAACCAATGCCTAAAACTGATGCGGTGACATTTTTGTAATTATTGCAAAAGTCTACGACTAAGTTGTTTAGAGAACTGGGGCATAAAGTAACTGAATTTTTTTTTTATTTTCTTAGAAGGTTTAGGCATAGGTTCTTTATAGAACCGAAGTCATAGACCCTTATTGCCTCGGTTAAAAAAATAACCGAGGTAATAACATCTGTTTAGGGTTAAATTTTGCGAACAAATGCATTTTCAACAAAAGCTTTTTCTGTTTGGTGGTGTGCGCCGCTGCTCTCTTTCTTCCATTTTTGCAGCCATCCTCTTCACTTTTCTTGTTTGTTTTTCTTTCATTTTACGTTGAATTAAGTGCTAGTATGATTTTCTTTCATTTTGACCGATGAGTTTGTGCACAGGTTTAGGATGTTCATTTTATTTCGTTTCAGTCCCAAACTCACCTTCAAGATTAGTTTCGCTTTAGGTTTTTCAAGTTTTCGTTTGGTTGATTGTTCTTCATAAACCATACACATCAAAACATATGTATATGTAAAACTGAGAGTATGCTCAAACGAACTCTAAATGAAATGAACATTTGTATGAAGAACCAAAAAATCATGAAATCCTTGCACAAAAATTTTCAGCTCAAAATTCAAAATGTAACTGTCTTAAATATTTTTTTAAAGTTTGAAAAAAAAAACAAAAAAAAATTCCCGATAAATAGAAAACGATGTTTTCTGCGTTTGTTTGTGTTTCTAGGATTTTTTTCATATGGTTTATGTGATACAGAACAATATTTTTTTTAAAAAAAAATATACTTTAGACCGCGGTTCTGGTAAAAACTGAAGCCAAAAATGGTCTATTACCTTGGTTTTGGATCCAACCGAGGCAATAGACCCTTTAATTAATTAATTTTAAGGGTCTATGATCTCGGTTCAAATTAGAACCGAGGCAATAGACCCAATTTTTTATTTTTTTTAATCGCGTTACTGCTTTGGGTTTTTTGAACCGAGACAAAAAGTCTTGACTTTTTACCTCGCTTGAATATACCTGGGTTGCAGAATCGCTGTTATAAACCCAAAACAACTGAGGCAATATCCCTTAGTTGCATTATATGGAATTTTATGGAATTTAATTGCATGTATAAGGTTAAGATTTGCATGCGTATTTTTTTTAACAAAGTTGATCTTAGTTAGTTCATAGTTCTGGATAATAAGAGTATGTTCTGATTATTGATAAAAGTTTTGTACGTAAAGTTTAATTTTGTTATGAAGTATATATTTTATGTAGAGATGTTACTTTATCAAAGTTGTTGATTTATATATTTAAGAAGCATATGAGATTTTGATAGTTTATATTTAAATTTTGAGGGTTATTGAATGATGTTGAAGCATGTGTTTATAAATTGTTTGAAGTTAAAGAATTTATAAATATTTGTGATATTGAATTTGAATTCAAGTTTGAAATTGAGTTGAATTTCAGTTTGAAATTGAATTGAATTTAAGTGAAAGTTCCAAATAAATATGTTTGATTGATGAGTTTAAAGAAAAATGTAAGTTATATTTGGACAATTTAAAATTATAGGAATTTTTTGAGTTGTCTAAATGTTGCAAACTTTTATATTGATATTGGGTAAAAACTTTAAATTTTTTTTAGCCTTAAATGTTTACTTGGTCCCTATGTTCAGGGATAATTTTCAGTTTAGTATCCGGTTTTAAAAGTGTAGACATTTGGTTTCTATGTTATCAAAACTGTATCAATTCAGTCCTATCCGTTTAACGGTGTTAAAATTGATAATGTTTTGAAGTTACTGTGGGTGTGAGCTGTAAAAAATATGTAAACGTGGCATTTAGTTCACCTAGAATCAGTTAACGTGGCAGCTAACCACGACGTTCCGGTGAATGGGAAACGCTCATCGCTCTCCCTGCTCGTGTTGTTTGACGTCGGACAGATCGACGTTTGAGACACCAAGACTTTGTCGGAGAAGCCATTGGAGTTGCATTTGCACCACATCGAGAACAGACCAATAGAAGCTTTGTTTTGTGGGAAAGCTTTAATTTTCCCATTGATACACTCCTCCCTTTTCATCACCCAAGGACATCACCCAACTTCTTCTTCCATTTTCATCACCCAAGGACAAGGATATTTCCATATTGAGAAATTAAGCTCCTGGAAAAACACAACATAATACCATGATACACATCAACGTGATAAATTTATCTTCAAATAAAAATCTTCCATTAGATTCATAGACTATGTTAATATTTTGTCTTCAAATACATCGATTTCTAACCACTTGAAACTTCAAATGTATTCCTAGACGTGTGTGCGTTTATCTTTATTGAGAACAAAAATTTACATATTTTCTTAAACAAACCCATAACAATGAAACAAAGACCTCAAAAAGAAGAGATTATAAATTATAGACGAAAGCCCAATAAGTGAAATTTACAGCAATTCCTTACTTATGAAGTTCAGTCATAAGACATCCAATCAAAGCAAATGAAGTGGAAATGGTGTTCATCTCTATTTGCATAAGTGATTTAGTCTTATCATCAACCATATAATCCGAACGCATTATTGCCAAGCGTATATCCTATTAAAATTATGACTAGAGAAAAATCAATACCAGGAAAAATTCCCTTAACTACCAGTATTTTAGTTGTTTCAAAAGAATAATAATTAGAGTAGGAACTAAAATTGTTTCTCTCTTAATAGTTTCAGTGGTACAAATTTCATACCAACATACACTTAACTCTGTTTTGGTTAATTTGTTTGAAAGATCAAAAAAAAAATATAGAACTAAAAGGAAGATTATATATATTATATATAATATATATATATATATATATATATATATATATATATATATATNTATATATACTAGTCAAACAACAACATTTAAACTCGACCAATAGGTATCGGTTAAAGAGAAATCGAAGCCTATATGAACGTAATGACATTTCTGTAGTTTTATCGAACTTATCTATCTCAATTCAAGGGGAACAGAGGCATACAAGCCATATTACCTCGGTTAAAATATAAATCGATGTCTAAAATCGTAAAAAATTCCCTCCAAAACTAACTTTTTGCTTGACTGCGTTTTGAACTTAACCTACTGCTCCGGTTCTGTGGGGAGCCGAGACAGTATCTTTTGTCAGGCACTAACATCTCTGATCACTGAACGTTCAATTCTTTTTGTTCGAACCTTATGACATCAGTTGGTTCAGAACCGATGTGAAAAGGCTTTTCTGCCACGGATCCTAATACAATCGATGCGTATAGGCATTTCAAAATTTCTTTTTTTTTAGGCGTATAGACATCGGTTTCCTTGTTAATCGAGGCATATAGTAGTCTATTACCTCGGGTAATGGTAGAACCAAGGTAGTATCGCTTTAAATAACTGTTTCAGAGTTAAAAATTTTATCCTACTATTCAGTCTTCTTCCTCGCACTCTTGCAGTGCAACCTTCTCTCTCCAATGCTTCTTCCCTGGCACAACCCGCTTCTTCCCTAGCACAAGCTTTTCTCTCATTGATGGTCCAAGGTTCGTCGCGCGTTGGTGTCTCTTCCTCCATTGCTCTCGTGTTAGTGCCTTCATTTGACTCGTCGACGTCGTTTATAATCGAAAATAACCGCTGTCATTTTCTCTGACTCCACTGGTGATATATATATATATATATATATATATGGGATGGTAGGTAGTTTTGCTGTAAGTATTTTATATGTCATTGTTTTTCTTTGACTTTTATTGTTGTTTCTCTTAGTTTTATTATCTTCTTTTCAATTTATTTCTTTTAAAATATTTAAAGTTTTACTTCGGTGTTACATGTGTGGTCGGTCAAGTACGAACTTTCGAGGAAACGAACAAGATATGCATGTAGACTTACATGCAGAAGTTGCCTTTATATATTTTTCTCCCAATGCGTTGTATGCATATCCCTTAGCTCTTGTCTGTCTGAAATTTTTGGCTTCTTTGGTACAGCAGCAGAAGTTTTTCATGGCTGACGCTGTTTTCAGAGATACTAGAGTGACCTTTAATATAGCATACATGTCAGTATTTAACATAGAAACCAATCTTTTTCATGTCCTTGTTGCTTTCATCTTCTTTGTTCTTCTTGGTTTTCTCCAAATCAGAACACAAAATCCCAACCCTTTTCACCTTCATCCAAAGACCATTTGGCTTTCCATTGCTACCTTTCTTCTCTATTGCTTGGCCTTCTTGGGTACCCTCAACTTTGGCATTAGGGTTCATCACCTTCGCACTCTCATGCACGCCTTTGCTTCACTCTCTTTGATTTCCTTGCTGCTGCTCTTGCTAC
>NW_025903611.1:0-29863 GCF_018835915.1 Vigna umbellata
AGGAAAATATTTTATTTAGGAAATAATTAGTATAAATAAAGGGAGAATCTAGGGTTAAAAGTATGCTTTTGATTATTGAGTTTTGTAAAGGAGGTTATGCTCCATAATAGTTGACGGAGATTATGCTCCCAATTATTGTTTGTTTTCTATTTGATTCAGTTATTCTTATCAATAAAAGAGGTTTCTTCAGCTATTTTCCATTGTTCCTTTTCTGCGAGGGTGTGTGAGTGAGCGTTCTAGTGACGTCCCATACTCGGGTACGTAACAATTGGTCCCCTACCTTATACTGTAACACCCATCATCCCTATATTTTACTATAAATATCCTTTCACAATCCAATATTCTTTTCTTTGGGTTTGTCAAGACTTTGGTTTATCAATAAACCAAATGGTGGGACTCGTTTCTCAAGAGTCTAATCAACCACCTATATGGACTCTGCTGCATGGCAGTCAGTAAGCACGGAAATGTATTTAATAAGGAAGCATGGTCATGCAGTAGTTATGTACTTAAATCCTCAAGACAATTATGCAGCAGTTGTGTGTCTAAGTATGCAGGTGAGTGATGCGTGGAAGTTATAGATTTTTACTAAATAAGTAGGGGTTTGGAGGCCGCTATTATGTCTGTATTTGGCAATTTAGGTAGATTTCCTTCTCTGAAGGAGTTTCTAAATTCCAATGTAATTTCTGTAAAATTATGTGTTTAATCATATTAAACTTAACATCAATTTCAGTTAGTAATCCATCACCAAACTTATTCCACAACTGTCATCTGCCAAGCTACCTAAAATTTGAGAAAAACTGACTATTTCCCTTAGCAAGGGTTTAATTCTAAAAAAATGCACCCAAACACGAAAAGGATAAACTCAAGATAGGTTGATATCAGATAGAGCTTCCATCTATGGGTGTGAAACCAGACCTGAACAAATTAAGTCACCATCATGACCAATATACTATCAATTACGTATATCAACTTATCACAGCACATGAAAATGATAAAAAAGGGTTAGACACTTTCTAAAATTTAATTCAAACCATAAATTAAAATGTCAAGAAGTGCAAAACCAAGGAGTAAAGAAATAATTCAAGATAGAGGAAGTTGATAGTAAAAACAAAGTACCAGCCCGTATCCAAAGCTCCTACCTAAAGGACAATATATTGATAGTGATTGGCTTCAATAGAAAAAGTTGAATCGGAAGGTTTTCTTCTGGTTTCTCCAAACAAGCATTTGTGCCATTTAGAAGAAGGAAGAAACGTATGGAAACTTTTCCTGAGGTTGAATATTTGTCATTACTTGGTTTTGGAATTTCAATCACCCGAGGCTCCAATTTAACACACTCTGCTTTAGCATTGCCATTCCCCAATTGACCTGTCATTGGTGTCATATCAAATGAAGAAGATGAACTGAAAACCACTTTAATCTCACGGAAATCAAAAGTGAGATCAAAATTGTCCTGACTGATAATGTCGTCAATTTCTTGATTGGCCTCCCTTCTGTGTGAAAATTTAACAGAAAGACCCTCAAAAAATACTCCAAAATGAATGAGTTTCTCGGGAAGCTTTTGAAGCAAGATCATAATCAATTCTTTGGAATAGTCATATTTGTCAATCCAAGCAATTTCAGCTTTGTCCCTAAACTCTGAAGCAATGGACACTTCCCTTCTGTCCTCCCAGTAAATAGCATGTTGGATCTTACCAAGAACTAGAGAGAGTAACGATACTGAAGAATGACGCAAAACTAAATTTAATTTCCCTAGCATTAAACCACACTCACAAAATCCAAAATTTGGATTCTTATGGTCTGGGCACGTGGAAGATATCTTAACCTTAGAGAGAAGGCATGGGTTTTCAGAATACTCAATCTCAGTATCATTCAATTTTCTGCAAACTCCTTTCCAACTCATGGACAACCTTTCCATGAAGCTTTCAATATAAGCATCACAAGCATCTTCAGTTTGGCCAGCATCAATTTCTGAAAGAAATACTTTGGCAGGTGCAACCCACATAATAGATTCCATATGATTCTCACCTTCCATTTCATTTCCTTTAGCTGAACTAAGTTGATTCACTGCACATGCATCTCCTGCCATTGTCAAAGGTGTAGATTCAACCTTCATTTGCCCACATGATAGAAAGACTTTCTGTTCAAAAAGATCTTCTATAGATACTAATAACAAAGCATCAATACGAAGCCAAATTGAAAGGCCATCTAAGCAAACAATCCCAGCAGATGACTGTAACTTTTCATATACAGATGGATGAATATTGTTGATTGTGGAAACTGTCATTATGATTTTCCCAAAGTTGACAGTAAGACAATAAATTTGACAAGAGTTTTCAATAAGACTTTCCAACGAATCTAAACAACATCCATCAATATCTGAATCCTGCACCGTTCTTTTCCCAGAAAATATATTTGCTAGACAATGGACAGCCACATAGATCATTTTCCACATAAATCCCAGAATAAAAAGAATAGGACGAAAAATTTTATTTGTGGTAGCAAATTCCTCATGACGATTAATTGAAAACTTCAATGCTGCTCTGTGACGGGCTATTCTCCTTCCCAGTGATATGCCTTCAATAGGCAACTTTTTCTCAATGTCAGAGATCAACTCCCAATGACATCTAGCAGAACTTAAAATCGATTTATTATAAGACATTTTAGAAATGAAGTTTTTCCATGTGCAGCTAGTAGAATATCCAAATAACAGCAAGATATTCTCATAAGCATTGACGTAATGTATCCATTGACCTATAACTCCAACTAATCTATATAATGACAACCTAGAAGTTACAGTCACATGGCCAATTCTGCTGGCAGCTATTCTCCATAATTCTCCAGCACTTCTAGATTGATTATACTTATTAGATAGCAATTTGTGAAAAAGTAGACATGAAGGAATGCCATCTGGAGATAACGAAAAAGCCAGTTCTGGAATACAGAGAGTGCAATTTATCAGCTTAAGATCTCTGAATTTAATATAAATTTGTACATCAGAAGAAACCAAAGCATGGTCTGTGGAGTTTTTTCCAATTAATCTGACCCTGAATCCATCACCTTTTAATATAACAGTGTTCTCTTTCACTGGAGTAAAAATTGTATGGACAAAACCTCTAAGTAAGCATTTTCTATCCACACATTTAGGTCTTGCACTAAACTCACTTATTTCCCCAAAACACGTAAACTCATCATTTAAGACTGGCAATTGAACCTCCACATGAATGCGATGTGCCACTAGATGACAGTTTTTCAAAATAATATTCCAAAAAGATATTGTTAAATTTTTTTTCTCAGATACATCAAATAAGATTCTCTCCAAAATGTGATGCAATGAACAGCCCTACAATACAAAAAGGTAACCAGTAACAGTTATCACCATAATGTCATTATATTACACAAAATAAATCTGCCTGGGAAAGCAATAAACAAAAATCAGCAGCTTAAGCATGTGTCTCTCTTAAGAATCAGAACATATATCAATCACAAAGTACCTTTCCTCGTTTTCAACAAATCTACCAACTCATCCCTAAGCAATTTCCCTATTCTAGCAGCATTCTCTCATTATAAAAAGGTATAAATGGTTAAAAGTTCGAACATGTGATAGAGACAGCCACAATCTTCAACACTAAAAAAAACCTAAGTAATTTCTGCATTTTTCCATTATTTTACTTATATCTTGTACAATAGCTTCCTACAAAAGACAAGGTTCACTAGTATAAAAATAAGTTGGGATGGGACCTCTTTGATTGATCTTGTAAAAAACAGTTCTTCAAAAGGGTGTTACAGTGTTTGTCAGTATGATAAAAAAGGAACCTAAGAATAGAGTGAGTACGAGCAAATGTATGAAACTGTGTGTGTATACAATTTTTAATGATTAATACAAAGTACTATTTTTCTGTAATCCTATTCTTCTTTCCCCATGCACATGTGGTTTCTTCCCTAACAAATGGGTATCCAAAGCCTGCATCATCTGTTAACATGTGAGGTACGCTACAAATGTATGTGCTTTAATCCTATTGTGGTTAAGGCGTGATTTAGTGTGTTCTTGGACTGTATAACCTGCAGAATCTTGAAATAAGGAGAAATGGTTAGTTATACAATGTTGTTTCTTGCTCTTTAACAGTGTTTGATGGGGAAATGTTCGATGATTGAAGATGACAGCCATATTTGGTTTTCGAGATGCAAAAGAAGTGCTGAAGGTCGGATTTCAAGAATTAGGAGAAAATGTCACTAAAGAACAAAAGACAAATCACTAAGAACTCAAATGACTTGATAGTGAGGAGCGATTCTTGTTCATCAATGAGTAGATGCAATGCAACTATCTTTGGAGGAATATCCAAGGCCAGTACAGCAAAACACGTTTGGGATATGTTGGTTAAGACCTATGGTGGTGTTGACAACATATAGAAAGTCAAGTTCCAAACTTAAAGAAGCCAATATAAGCACCTTTTTTATGAATGATCAAGAAGGAATTGCAGATTATTTCAACAAAAATCAAATTATAGTAAATTCGTTACTAGACAAATAAAGAACCTCGGCAAGAACAACACTCCTCGTCATACTAAGTGTGAATAGTAAATTCAGACTCGGAGAAGTGCGTTCGTTACCTCAGGATCAAGAGCCGAGAGTTTTTTTCTCAGATAATCCGAATGATCATACTTCGAATTTCGCAACCGCGCCACGCATTCCTCAGCTTCCGGCTTCCTTCAAACAAAACGGTTACATCAATGGTTAAGGAACAAAGAACAAGAATAAATAAATAAATAGAGCTGATAGTGTTTTTTTATTTTTTGCGACTGTTTAATTACTCGAAAGATTGCACGACGCGCACGCCGTGAAGTTCGATCGTGAACGCCAGAGGGAACCAGGTGGAGAATCTAAAGGTGATGCGATCGACGGTGAGGTCCTTGAAGAACAGAAACGCGGGTGCGTCGAAGAGGCGGTTGAGAGAGGAAACGTCGAAGCTGAGGTTGGTGAGAACGGCGAGAGAGTGGAGGAACCCTAATTGGAGATCGAGGTGAGGCTCTTCTCGGAGCCATGGCTGAAGCAGAGACAATAGTCTCCGCCGGATAAAGCTTTTCAAGGGCATGGACAGTGTGACAGTGATATCATGGATTGATTATTTGGTTTCGTTGTGCTGTGTTGAGACGGAGAAGATGAATTTGAAGGAAGGGTTACCAGAATTTCAGTTTGGGAGTGATGTAGTTTGTGATTAGGCGGGAAAGGGAAATGGTTGATGCGTCTTTGGCAACCCTCGCGCTCACTTGAGTTTCGTGTTAAACACGATATCTAGGTGTCTTCGTCCTGCTTTATCCACAAAGATTTGTTTCCTTCTAACCGTCATTGAATTGAATTTTCCCAATATGTAAAAGGAATTAGACACCCGACCCGGTACACTTGTTAGTTTGGGCTTTTCGGGAATGCGAAACTACCTCATTTATTTTTATATCTTTTTCTTGAATGTGAATGTTTTAAAAGTATAATGATAATTAGAGTGATGTTCATTTGAAAATTCATATTAACCAAAAAAATTACTATTTGAGAATTCTGTTAAGCTTTAATTTCAGTTAAGATTTTTATTTTTATGGATCATTTATATTATTTCAATATATAAGTGCTTTATATTAAATTTTATGAAAAGTTATCAAAACCATTAGGAGTGTAAGTTACATTTAGTACCAATAAAATATCATGATAATATTTAAGTGAAATATGTGGAATGTGATTAGACATATTGATAAACGACTTCCTTATATTCAAGCACATTATATCTTACGACAATTATATTTACTAAAATGTTTTATATATAAATATATGTATCAAATATTCAAAAATAAATATTGTGATATGGATATTGAATGAAATAAATTTATATTCCCTTTATATATATATATATATATATATTATATTTAGAGAAGTGAGCCCTTTATAAACTTTATATCATATTATTTTATTAAAATACTCTGTACACACTTTTATTTAGTGTACATTAAAAATGCTTTTTATATGTTTTATTTTACAAGTTTAATTTTCTTTTATAACAGCAAAAAATTGAGTTAGTATACATATTTGATTTCATTTTTTTTCAATATATTGTATACAAATTATTTTTTGCATTTTTATATTTTCCTTTCGAGTCTCTATAAATATAAAAAAAATTTACCTTATCTTTAAAAAATAAATTTTGAATTATGTAATCTAAAAGTCATTATTTACCTCCAAAAATCTGAAAAATTTCTTTACTTCTAAATTGTACAATCTAAAACTTTCTTTACTTTTAAATTGTATAATTTAAAAACTCTTTTACTTGCTGGTTACACAATTTAAAAGTCTTATTTTCGCATGAAAAAAGTTTTTAAATTACACAATTTGAAAGTTGTATTTTACATTCAAAAAAACTTGTTTACTTTCAGCTTGTGTAATCTCAAAGTATTTTTTTTACTAAAAAAAGAGTTTTCTTATTATACAATCCGAAAATAAATTTTTACTTAATATTTGTGTAATCTAAAAATTTCTTATAGATTACACCATTTGAAAGCTTTTTTTTCATAAAAAATTAACTTTGGATTATGCAATCTCATTGAGTTCATTGATGACAAAACACATAGACAAGGGTGCAAGGAAAGCCAACAACAAGAGAGTGATAATGATACGGGGTGGTGCAAAGAAATGCACATATATAGAATGCAAAAAGATAGTACAAAAATAGCGTACAACATCGAATATTTTTTTCCTTTCACGTTAAATTCAAGAATCACGTCATATCGGGAGACGTTAAATTGACATCGAATTTTGTCAATATACGATATTAATTTAACATCGGTCAATATGCGACGTTAATTCATTTTTTTTATTTTACTTTAATTAATTGTAATTCTTTTTTACAACTCTAGGAGACTTGAAAAGCAGAACTATGAATGGTAATATAAGATCAACAACAAATAACAATAACAAACAAGTTAATCAAACAATAAACAAGTTCAATCAAACAACAACAATAAACAAGTTCAACCAAACAACAACAACAAACAAGTTCAATAAAAACAACAACAAACAAGTTTAACAAATAAGTTCTTCAAAACGAAAACAAAAACTAACATTCAAAAGGTGGGTTCATCGGAATAAAGTGTTGCCACCAGTGAGAGAGAAAGCAGAATGCGCCTATGAAGGACAAGAACACACAAAAAATTGGTGAAAACAAACAAAAATCATACCTAAAGTAGTTAATTAACATGCATTTGTATCAAATGAAAGAAAGATTACATGTAATAGTCGTCAAACTTCGTTCGAGAAAAGTTTGAGCAGAGAAGAGGGTCTCGCGCGCTAAGATAAAGTTAATGAATTTTCAATCTCCCGCTCAAATTTTTTATTGAATTCACTAACCTTTTGACGTCTAACACTGAGGCATTCAATGTTTTATATCCTTTTACGTCGAATTATAATTTTAAACGTTATTTAATAATTGCATTTATTTACAAAATTGTCACCGGTCATTTTTAACATTGGCTATTGAGTGGTTAGACGTTGAACGTGTGACGTTATACGTTGTTTTTGCACTAGTGAATATTTTAAACGCATTTTTTTTTTTAAATTTGAGCCCTTCAATGTAACCCCAGTGCTTGTAGTTTTTTTTTTCTATGTTAAACTTCAAAAACCCTAAGGTCCAAAGTTATAAAATAATAAATAAATTGGATAAAGAGGAACTCAATCATTTAGTTAGATTAATTGAATACAATATTTGATATTGTGACATATCTAGGCCTAGAATTTCAAGTTATAGATTTGAAAGTCTATAGGCCTAGAATACAATATTTGATAAATTTTATTTTATTTTTTAGTTTGTTTTTTAGATGGGTTTTGACCCTTTTTTTTCATCTATAAATAAAGATTTCTCCTTGTGTATTCTTCATATATGAAATTGAATGAATTGGAATATGTGAAAATGTTAGTTATCTTTCATATTTGAAATTGAATGAATTGGAATATGTGAAAATGTTAGTTATCTTCAAGAAGATGAAACTCTTTTTCATTTTATTCTTATGTTGGAGTGCTTTTCAACTTACTTTTATCCTTGGGAAACCTAAGTGAGGTATTCTTTTTCATTCATTTCTTTAATTCACTTTTCTTTTTCAATCTTACCTTGTTTGTTATTTCTTTGTCTTAGCCAAACATACATTAATGGAACTTGCATTCGTTCAAAGTCTTCTTTTAGTTACTTATGTCCAAAGGAGGACTATATCATTACTTTGTAATGAAATCGAACTTCAAATGGTTCAAGCTTATATGATGCCATTGTAAACTAAATCTTCACAAATGTTATGTTTTTCTTCTCCATTAAACTAAATCTTCTACATTTTTACCTTTTCTTATTATATGTTCTTATGTTCATTTCCTCCATTATATTAGTTATCCTTTTCTCATTCAATTATATCTATTATTTTTATCATTTACTTTTCATTATTTGGTTCAAATGTCTTATTTTCTTAATTAGTTTGGTTCAAATTAATCTTATCTTTGTCATAGGATGCATAAATTGTTCTATAACAGAAATTAAGTAGATCAAGTCACAATCAAATTGCGATACTATGATTGATACACTCTTAAGTAAAAAGAGTTATACCTTAATTGTTGACTATAGCTTTTGATCTCGTGACCCATAATCTTTATCCTTCTTAATGTATTTAAGTTGTTATTTATTCTTATGTTTAATTCTTAGTCTTGTGCTTATTATACCAACCATATTTAATTCTTGTGATTAGAATCCTTTATTCAAGTTCTTATGAAATCAATTCAACATTCAAGCAATATTAGAATCCTTTACTCAAGTCTCTTATCAAATCATTTCAACATTTAAACATTAGAAAGATTCAACTATTTTTTAAGTTGATGTTTCATTTATTAATTTCTTCTATTTTTTATATGACATCAATCATAAGTCACTTAGAATCAATGTTACATGCACATCATTATTAGTTTATGAGAGGAGGTTTGTCACGTGCACATTATTATTTTTTTGTTATTGGTCTGTGGGAGGAGGTTTGTCATAGTGTTAATTGTCATTCTCGTTTTTTTTTTCTTGTACATTATCAAGTGTTCTTTCTCAATGAGATTTTGTAATCTATTATATTAATGTCACTAGTGCAGTCAGGAGAAACGACAGCGGTTATTTTCGTTCATAGGCAACGGTTCCTAAACCGAGGCATATACAGGCGAGGCAAAAAGGGGTAGGCTTTATGCTTTGGTTCTTAACCGAGGCAAAAATGGGTAGTATTTTGCCTCGGTTCAAAGGTAACTGAAGCAGTAAGATTTTCCTTTTTTTATTATTTTTTTAAAGGAGTTTTCGCCTTGGTTCTCTTCGAACCGAGACAGTATCTCGGACTCTACTGCCTCGGTTGAGACCTGAACCAAGGCAGTAGAGTGTTTTTTATTTATTTTTTTTTCGCCAGACTTTCTGTCTCGGTTGTGACCTTAACCGATGTCATAGAAGGCTTTCTGTCTCGGTTATGACCACAACCAAGACGTATTCCCCTATTTTTTTTTTTTAAGAATAGATTTGTTTCTGCAACATGTGAACACTTCTTTGTACCATGTTTATACATATGGTGGGACTTGCACTATATGTCATTGTCATCAATTGGTTGCTTATATAATCTGATTGGAAATCACAACCACTTCATTTTATTCATATTCTTTACAACTTTGTTTTACCATGTTTAAAGGTTTTAGCTCAAACTATAAACAATCACGCCATTTATCATATAATTAATAATATTTGTTGTAAGTTCCACATTAGTTATACATAAAAAAATTACAGTATTAAAATGTGTGCATGTCTCGCCCTATTAGTCGATTTTGTAAGGTATAGTTAAACTTAAAGTCCACTTTTTAACATGGTATAAAAGTAATGAGTTAGAAGTTATCCTAGCAAAGTTTTTCGTTTATTAGGTTTATTATTTCACTCGTTATCAGGTCACTATCAAACCATCCATTAACTTCTAATTTCACACTTAAGATGTATATGCCTCAACGTTAAGGAATACGTTAGAAGTTCTACTTCGACTATAGAGAAGATCAATTTATAGTAAGTAGATGTAAATATCACCTTACAAGTCAATTTTGTAAGTTTGAGTTATACTTAAAGTTCACTTTTTAACAATGTTAGTTACTATATTTAAGGTGAGAAACATCACTATTTTGAAACAAGACATTTTCCATAAGTCCTTAAGGTGAAAATTTTTACAGGAAAACATATGCATATTTTCTTACTTTTCTTTGGCCCGCTTTTGAACCATGACTTCCTTAACTTTTATA
Organism: Vigna umbellata; assembly: GCF_018835915.1. The sequence goes on from NW_025903611.1 coordinate 10,312, forward strand.
TATGAGGAAACTCAATCTAACTTCCTATCCTCTCCACTTTTTGGTTATATTAATTAATCTCTAAATGGACTTATGTGAATCCTTTCGGAAAAAAACATTAACGGACACCCTTAATTTGGGTGAAGATTTTTATTATAATGCTACAAAAGTGTCTCAAGTATTTGTTCAATGGATCAACCCATGTTGTTTGACGTAGAAAGGGTCTTTTATCTTTTAGGAAACAAACAAATTTGAGAAATCCTCAAAAGATTAGATGGATCTATTTTGTAGATTACTAAATTAATCCAATGTGGTGTGTTGATAAGAGTTACTACAAACATCTTATAACAAACTCCATTTGAACACCTTAATGACCAACATTTGATCTTCTTGTTTCAAGTGGTATCTCAAATAGATTAGATGGATCTATTTTGTAGATTACTAAATTAATCCAATGTGGTGTGTTGATAAGAGTTACTACAAACATCTTATAACAAACTCCATTTGAACACCTTAATGACCAACATTTGATCTTCTTGTTTCAAGTGGTATCTCAAATATCGAGATATTGTGACTAAGTCAATTTTAAGGACCATGTATTTCAAAGTCAGTTTATTCATGACCTCAACTAAAAAAAATTGAAAGTTATTGCTCTAATGCTTATTCTATATCCCTCAATGGTTGGCGATGTGTGCTTTTAGCACTTAGTTTAATCACTAAAAGAATCGTTTATTATCTATGGTCGTTATCTATTGGTAACTACGAAAATTCGTGGATAATCGCATGTTTTTACATATTTCTAATGGGTAAAAATTAGTCAATATTTAGTGTGTAAATTTTATCGACGAATTAAAGGTCTGTTAGAATTACCGACATACAAATCAGATGGAAAAACATATACTTAGAATAATTATTGACGAACAATTAATCCATCGATAAGACAATAATGTAATTTACTTATGGATGTATTTTTATGTCATGTAATGTTCAGTCGAATAAACAAACATAGGCATTTCTTCACTATAAAATGTCCAAATCCAATAATTTTGCATGAATAATTTTTTTATAGGTGAATTTTAATGACCTCATTTTTCAAAATTTTAGAATATTTCGCACTTAATCCATGAATATCTAATATCTCCGTCAATAACGTAATATTTATATTATCAAATCATTTGGACAAACTTTTCGACTTTTATCACAAAAGTTTCCTTCAATCATATGCCTAGCGAGAGTGGTTGAGAACTCACCCATCTTCTATGTCAAGACAAAGAAGGAAAATATTACTTTATAAGATTCTAAGTCTACATGTAAAAATAAAAACAATTTCAAATTTGGGCCTCTCTTAGTGAGGTGTAGACCTGCATCATTACATTAAAAAAAAAATTATACGTACTAACTAAAATGTGTTGACATGTTTAAATATGTGAAATTTGAAATAGAAAGATCTGCCTTTAATCGTTAAATAAAAAACTTCGACAAATGAACCTTAAAATCATGTTTTCTTAAATAATCTATTGTAAATATATTATACATGTCGCAATACCTGTACATTTCGCAAGTACAAATAAACTTAAATATTGGATCATTAAATTTTTAAGACTACACAACCTCTCAACCTTAACAAAAGAGATTGAGAGTCAAATGCTAAATCTTAAAGGTCTTACTCATTATAAATAACTTATATATTTTTATAGAAACTTTTCTTTCGACACATCTATCAACCCGATGTTTTTCAAAATCAATAGAAAAAATTATAATACGTGAATAAATACCCCAATCAAACTACCTGAAAATAGACTATTACACATGTCCAACAACAAAAAAGTGTGCGCCTTTCGGAACCCTCTTTCCACCTCATAAACACGGCATTTGAGGGAGAGTGATTAAATGAATTTGAGAGGATTTGAAAATAAATATTTTTATTGTTTATTTGAGTGGATTTGAAAGTAGATAATAATGAATTTGGAAGTAAATTCTTTTAATTTGTCATATCAATTAAATTTTTTTAATCCGTCATATCAATCAATTCCAAATTCACTCTCACTTATTTTCAAATTCACTCAAATAAGCAATAAAAAAAATTATCTTCAAATCCTCTCAAATTCACCCAATTACTCTCTCCTAAATCTATTCAAGTGAAGAAAGGGTCAGGGAATAAAGGTTAAATTGTTCAAAGTCAGACTTGGACAACTTTGTTTCTCAATTGAGAATGATTACATAGTAAATGATTATATGATTCCGACAAGTATAAATGTATGTGTATTCACATTGACATTTCTGTAGTAATTTCTCTTCCCGTTGAAAAAGTCTATGTAATTTTTGATCGTTCAATAAATATATAAATCATTAGAACCGAGTAAGTTCCTAGAAACTGACAGGAAACCGATAGAGTCAAAGTCATGCCCTATATAACCATGATTCGCTCTCCCACGATATTAATCTTTTCCATTGCAAACCAATCACCTACGTTGCAGCTCAAAATTTGAAGGAGAAAGATCTCCATTGCATCATTGATTCTGTGAAGCTTCTCGTATCTATTTTTCTTTTGCTTTCTGTTTCTTTTTCAGTCTCGTCTTTGCCGTAACGTTATATATAGCTTCTTCTTTTTTTGTTTTCTAAACTCTCAATTTGATGCATCATTGCTGATCAGTTTCTATACCTATGATAACCTGTACATTGTTTGGTTTAGTAGAGGAAGAAAGCCAAAGGTTGTTACCATGGGATAGACCACACAACTTCGTTATTGGTGTATCTGTTGGCAACGGAGAATTTTGGGACGAAACTTGAATTTGTTGGAATTCCGATCTAATGTGCTTCTTGCGTTCCTGAAAACCTCCATCTTCAACTTGCTCATGGATAAGTGATTGTTGAGCAAGTTGAGAATGGAAGTTCTTCTCCGAGACGTTAGTCCTTCCTTTAGTTGACTTGTATAGGTGGATCGGATGAAACAATTTTCAGTACAAAGATCTGTTGAACAAGTAAGGGTAAGATTCGCTTGGCATAATTCTTTCTGGGAGGTCTGTGCCCATTAAGAAATTCTCTGTGTTTCCATATTCAGTGCTTTTATGTGTGTGTCCCCTTTCATAAACTCTTCTAGAGATAGCAAAAGACGGATGTGAGATAGGTCATTGGAAATTCTCGAACATCACATGGTATTTAAGTATTTTTGGTAAGTTTTACCAGTGAAACGAAAATAGCGGCATGCAAGGTNCATTCATTTCTTTAATTCACTTTTCTTTTTCAATCTTACCTTGTTTGTTATTTCTTTGTCTTAGCCAAACATACATTAATGGAACTTGCATTCGTTCAAAGTCTTCTTTTAGTTACTTATGTCCAAAGGAGGACTATATCATTACTTTGTAATGAAATCGAACTTCAAATGGTTCAAGCTTATATGATGCCATTGTAAACTAAATCTTCACAAATGTTATGTTTTTCTTCTCCATTAAACTAAATCTTCTACATTTTTACCTTTTCTTATTATATGATCTTATGTTCATTTCCTCCATTATATTAGTTATCCTTTTCTCATTCAATTATATCTATTATTTTTATCATTTACTTTTCATTATTTGGTTCAAATGTCTTATTTTCTTAATTAGTTTGGTTCAAATTAATCTTATCTTTGTCATAGGATGCATAAATTGTTCTATAACAAAAATTAAGTAGATCAAGTCACAATCAAATTGCGATACTATGATTGATACACTCTTAAGTAAAAAGAGTTATACCTTAATTGTTGACTATAGCTTTTGATCTCGTGACCCATAATCTTTATCCTTCTTAATGTATTTAAGTTGTTATTTATTCTTATGTTTAATTCTTAGTCTTGTGCTTATTATACCAACCATATTTAATTCTTGTGATTAGAATCCTTTATTCAAGTTCTTATGAAATCAATTCAACATTCAAGCAATATTAGAATCCTTTACTCAAGTCTCTTATCAAATCATTTCAACATTTAAACATTAGAAAGATTCAACTATTTTTTAAGTTGATGTTTCATTTATTAATTTCTTCTATTTTTTATATGACATCAATCATAAGTCACTTAGAATCAATGTTACATGCACATCATTATTAGTTTATGAGAGGAGGTTTGTCACGTGCACATTATTATTTTTTTGTTATTGGTCTGTGGGAGGAGGTTTGTCATAGTGTTAATTGTCATTCTCGTTTTTTTTTTCTTGTACATTATCAAGTGTTCTTTCTCAATGAGATTTTGTAATCTATTATATTAATGTCACTAGTGCAGTCAGGAGAAACGACAGCGGTTATTTTCGTTCATAGGCAACGGTTCCTAAACCGAGGCATATACAGGCGAGGCAAAAAGGGGTAGGCTTTATGCTTTGGTTCTTAACCGAGGCAAAAATGGGTAGTATTTTGCCTCGGTTCAAAGGTAACTGAAGCAGTAAGATTTTCCTTTTTTTATTATTTTTTTAAAGGAGTTTTCGCCTTGGTTCTCTTCGAACCGAGACAGTATCTCGGACTCTACTGCCTCGGTTGAGACCTGAACCAAGGCAGTAGAGTGTTTTTTATTTATTTTTTTTTCGCCAGACTTTCTGTCTCGGTTGTGACCTTAACCGATGTCATAGAAGGCTTTCTGTCTCGGTTATGACCACAACCAAGACGTATTCCCCTATTTTTTTTTTTTAAGAATAGATTTGTTTCTGCAACATGTGAACACTTCTTTGTACCATGTTTATACATATGGTGGGACTTGCACTATATGTCATTGTCATCAATTGGTTGCTTATATAATCTGATTGGAAATCACAACCACTTCATTTTATTCATATTCTTTACAACTTTGTTTTACCATGTTTAAAGGTTTTAGCTCAAACTATAAACAATCACGCCATTTATCATATAATTAATAATATTTGTTGTAAGTTCCACATTAATTATACATAAAAAAATTACAGTATTAAAATGTGTGCATATCTCGCCCTATTAGTCGATTTTGTAAGGTATAGTTAAACTTAAAGTCCACTTTTTAACATGATATAAAAGTAATGAGTTAGAAGTTATCCTAGCAAAGTTTTTCGTTTATTAGGTTTATTATTTCACTCGTTATCAGGTCAATATCAAACCATCCATTAACTTCTAATTTCACACTTAAGATGTATATGCCTCAACGTTAAGGAATACGTTAGAAGTTCTACTTCGACTATAGAGAAGATCAATTTATAGTAAGTAGATGTAAATATCACCTTACAAGTCAATTTTGTAAGTTTGAGTTATACTTAAAGTTCACTTTTTAACAATGTTAGTTACTATATTTAAGGTGAGAAACATCACTATTTTGAAACAAGACATTTTCCATAAGTCCTTAAGGTGAAAATTTTTACAGGAAAACATATGCATATTTTCTTACTTTTCTTTGGCCCGCTTTTGAACCATGACTTCCTTAACTTTTATATATGAGGAAACTCAATCTAACTTCATATCCTCTCCACTTTTTAGTTATATTAATTAATCTCTAAATGGACTTATGTGAATCCTTTCGGAAAAAAACATTAACGGACACCCTTAATTTGGGTGAAGATTTTTATTATAATGCTACAAAAGTGTCTCAAGTATTTGTTCAATGGATCAACCCATGTTGTTTGACGTAGAAAGGGTCTTTTATCTTTTAGGAAACAAACAAATTTGAGAAATCCTCAAAAGATTAGATGGATCTATTTTGTAGATTACTAAATTAATCCAATGTGGTGTGTTGATAAGAGTTACTACAAACATCTTATAACAAACTCCATTTGAACACCTTAATGACCAACATTTGATCTTCTTGTTTCAAGTGGTATCTCAAATAGATTAGATGGATCTATTTTGTAGATTACTAAATTAATCCAATGTGGTGTGTTGATAAGAGTTACTACAAACATCTTATAACAAACTCCATTTGAACACCTTAATGACCAACATTTGATCTTCTTGTTTCAAGTGGTATCTCAAATATCGAGATATTGTGACTAAGTCAATTTTACAAACTCCATTTGAACACCTTAATGACCAACATTTGATCTTCTTGTTTCAAGTGGTATCTCAAATATCGAGATATTGTGACTAAGTCAATTTTAAGGACCATGTATTTCAAAGTCAGTTTATTCATGACCTCAACTAAAAAAAATTGAAAATTATTGCTCTAATGCTTATTCTATATCCCTCAATGGTTGGCGATGTGTGCTTTTAGCACTTAGTTTAATCACTAAAAGAATCGTTTATTATCAATGGTCGTTATCTATTGGTAACTACGAAAATTCGTGGATAATCGCATGTTTTTACATATTTCTAATGGGTAAAAATTAGTCAATATTTAGTGTGTAAATTTTAACGACGAATTAAAGGTCTGTTAGAATTACAGACATACAAATCAGATGGAAAAACATATACTTAGAATAATTATTGACGAACAATTAATCCATCGATAAGACAATAATGTAATTTACTTATGGATGTATTTTTATGTCATGTAATGTTCAGTCGAATAAACAAACATAAGCATTTCTTAACTATAAAATGTCCAAATCCAATAATTTTGCATGAATAATTTTTTTATAGGTGAATTTTAATGACCTCATTTTTCAAAATTTTAGAATATTTCGCACTTAATCCATGAATATCTAATATCTCCGTCAATAACGTAATATTTATATTATCAAATCATTTGGACAAACTTTTCGACTTTTATCACAAAAGTTTCCTTCAATCATATGCCTAGCGAGAGTGGTTGAGAACTCACCCATCTTCTATGTCAAGACAAAGAAGGAAAATATTACTTTATAAGATTCTAAGTCTACATGTAAAAATAAAAACAATTTCAAATTTGGGCCTCTCTTAGTGAGGTGTAGACCTGCATCATTACATTAAAAAAAAAATTATACGTACTAACTAAAATGTGTTGACATGTTTAAATATGTGAAATTTGAAATAGAAAGATCTGCCTTTAATCGTTAAATAAAAAACTTCGACAAATGAACCTTAAAATCATGTTTTCTTAAATAATCTATTGTAAATATATTATACATGTCGCAATACCTGTACATTTCGCAAGTACAAATAAACTTAAATATTGGATCATTAAATTTTTAAGACTACACAACCTCTCAACCTTAACAAAAGAGATTGAGAGTCAAATGCTAAATCTTAAAGGTCTTACTCATTATAAATAACTTATATATTTTTATAGAAACTTTTCTTTCGACACATCTATCAACCCGATGTTTTTCAAAATCAATAGAAAAAATTATAATACGTGAATAAATACCCCAATCAAACTACCTGAAAATAGACTATTACACATGTCCAACAACAAAAAAGTGTGCGCCTTTCGGAACCCTCTTTCCACCTCATAAACACGGCATTTGAGGGAGAGTGATTAAATGAATTTGAGAGGATTTGAAAATAAATATTTTTATTGTTTATTTGAGTGGATTTGAAAGTAGATAATAATGAATTTGGAAGTAAATTCTTTTAATTTGTCATATCAATTAAATTTTTTTAATCCGTCATATCAATCAATTCCAAATTCACTCTCACTTATTTTCAAATTCACTCAAATAAGCAATAAAAAAAATTATCTTCAAATCCTCTCAAATTCACCCAATTACTCTCTCCTAAATCTATTCAAGTGAAGAAAGGGTCAGGGAATAAAGGTTAAATTGTTCAAAGTCAGACTTGGACAACTTTGTTTCTCAATTGAGAATGATTACATAGTAAATGATTATATGATTCCGACAAGTATAAATGTATGTGTATTCACATTGACATTTCTGTAGTAATTTCTCTTCCCGTTGAAAAAGTCTATGTAATTTTTGATCGTTCAATAAATATATAAATCATTAGAACCGAGTAAGTTCCTAGAAACTGACAGGAAACCGATAGAGTCAAAGTCATGCCCTATATAACCATGATTCGCTCTCCCACGATATTAATCTTTTCCATTGCAAACCAATCACCTACGTTGCAGCTCAAAATTTGAAGGAGAAAGATCTCCATTGCATCATTGATTCTGTGAAGCTTCTCGTATCTATTTTTCTTTTGCTTTCTGTTTCTTTTTCAGTCTCGTCTTTGCCGTAACGTTATATATAGCTTCTTCTTTTTTTGTTTTCTAAACTCTCAATTTGATGCATCATTGCTGATCAGTTTCTATACCTATGATAACCTGTACATTGTTTGGTTTAGTAGAGGAAGAAAGCCAAAGGTTGTTACCATGGGATAGACCACACAACTTCGTTATTGGTGTATCTGTTGGCAACGGAGAATTTTGGGACGAAACTTGAATTTGTTGGAATTCCGATCTAATGTGCTTCTTGCGTTCCTGAAAACCTCCATCTTCAACTTGCTCATGGATAAGTGATTGTTGAGCAAGTTGAGAATGGAAGTTCTTCTCCGAGACGTTAGTCCTTCCTTTAGTTGACTTGTATAGGTGGATCGGATGAAACAATTTTCAGTACAAAGATCTGTTGAACAAGTAAGGGTAAGATTCGCTTGGCATAATTCTTTCTGGGAGGTCTGTGCCCATTAAGAAATTCTCTGTGTTTCCATATTCAGTGCTTTTATGTGTGTGTCCCCTTTCATAAACTCTTCTAGAGATAGCAAAAGACGGATGTGAGATAGGTCATTGGAAATTCTCGAACATCACATGGTATTTAAGTATTTTTGGTAAGTTTTACCAGTGAAACGAAAATAGCGGCATGCAAGGTGAATTGAATTCCTATTTCTGGAGTGTACAGCAGCTTAAATCAGAGGCCAAGCTTATTGTATCTGTAGGTATCTTTACCTCCTATTCTTTGCAAATAATGCTTTAAGAGAAGCGTTTTGGTTTGACCTGTATTCTTTCAGTAAAACATTATTTGTGTTTGGTACGAGACAAGATCAAATGCTTTAGGCTGACAAGTCTCTTTGCTTTCGTCAGGTAAATTCAAGGAAAATATTTTGTCATCCACAAGTGTCTCTATGCTGAAGAAAGGTTGGAAACTTTGAAGGGAGTGGTCAGCAATGACGTTTATAAATTTTTGGCGACTTCTTGAAACGCATTCTAAACAAAATTTTTGCACCCCTTAAAACATGAAACCACTTGCTCATGACCCTTTTCAGGCACCACGTTGTCTTGAAAAAAACAGTTTGAAGTATTCCTGACAAAGAACGTGTCAAAAAGGAGCTTATTCTTACCTGCTGACATATGCGATCATTCTGTAACTGCCCTTTTTGTCTGAATTCTCTTGAAGTACACTTGGTAGGACATAACCACTTGGAACTTTTTTTTTCAATATATAAACTGTTGAGTTAGAATAGCTTTGCTTACTATATTTGCCAGCGCGGAATTATGCAGGTTCTGCGATAATGCACGGATTAACCACTCGCTGCTGAGTCGTGGCAAAAGATGGTGGGGGAATTGTGACTCTTGATGATTTGGAAAATCCCTCAAGAAGTGCTTCACGGACATAGGGTAATTTCCTAATTAAGGCCAAAGACTTCTTCCTGCTGTCTTTGACATATAGGAAGAGTAACATAAATTTGACGAAAACGGCTTAAAAATAGTGGACATGAACAGAAAATTAGGCAAAGTTAAATATAATAGAATGTGTAATATCCCACATTTTAATAGTTTTAACATTACAATAGAAGTTGANAGATTAGATGGATCTATTTTGTAGATTACTAAATTAATCCAATGTGGTGTGTTGATAAGAGTTACTACAAACATCTTATAACAAACTCCATTTGAACACCTTAATGACCAACATTTGATCTTCTTGTTTCAAGTGGTATCTCAAATAGATTAGATGGATCTATTTTGTAGATTACTAAATTAATCCAATGTGGTGTGTTGATAAGAGTTACTACAAACATCTTATAACAAACTCCATTTGAACACCTTAATGACCAACATTTGATCTTCTTGTTTCAAGTGGTATCTCAAATATCGAGATATTGTGACTAAGTCAATTTTAAGGACCATGTATTTCAAAGTCAGTTTATTCATGACCTCAACTAAAAAAAATTGAAAGTTATTGCTCTAATGCTTATTCTATATCCCTCAATGGTTGGCGATGTGTGCTTTTAGCACTTAGTTTAATCACTAAAAGAATCGTTTATTATCTATGGTCGTTATCTATTGGTAACTACGAAAATTCGTGGATAATCGCATGTTTTTACATATTTCTAATGGGTAAAAATTAGTCAATATTTAGTGTGTAAATTTTATCGACGAATTAAAGGTCTGTTAGAATTACCGACATACAAATCAGATGGAAAAACATATACTTAGAATAATTATTGACGAACAATTAATCCATCGATAAGACAATAATGTAATTTACTTATGGATGTATTTTTATGTCATGTAATGTTCAGTCGAATAAACAAACATAGGCATTTCTTCACTATAAAATGTCCAAATCCAATAATTTTGCATGAATAATTTTTTTATAGGTGAATTTTAATGACCTCATTTTTCAAAATTTTAGAATATTTCGCACTTAATCCATGAATATCTAATATCTCCGTCAATAACGTAATATTTATATTATCAAATCATTTGGACAAACTTTTCGACTTTTATCACAAAAGTTTCCTTCAATCATATGCCTAGCGAGAGTGGTTGAGAACTCACCCATCTTCTATGTCAAGACAAAGAAGGAAAATATTACTTTATAAGATTCTAAGTCTACATGTAAAAATAAAAACAATTTCAAATTTGGGCCTCTCTTAGTGAGGTGTAGACCTGCATCATTACATTAAAAAAAAAATTATACGTACTAACTAAAATGTGTTGACATGTTTAAATATGTGAAATTTGAAATAGAAAGATCTGCCTTTAATCGTTAAATAAAAAACTTCGACAAATGAACCTTAAAATCATGTTTTCTTAAATAATCTATTGTAAATATATTATACATGTCGCAATACCTGTACATTTCGCAAGTACAAATAAACTTAAATATTGGATCATTAAATTTTTAAGACTACACAACCTCTCAACCTTAACAAAAGAGATTGAGAGTCAAATGCTAAATCTTAAAGGTCTTACTCATTATAAATAACTTATATATTTTTATAGAAACTTTTCTTTCGACACATCTATCAACCCGATGTTTTTCAAAATCAATAGAAAAAATTATAATACGTGAATAAATACCCCAATCAAACTACCTGAAAATAGACTATTACACATGTCCAACAACAAAAAAGTGTGCGCCTTTCGGAACCCTCTTTCCACCTCATAAACACGGCATTTGAGGGAGAGTGATTAAATGAATTTGAGAGGATTTGAAAATAAATATTTTTATTGTTTATTTGAGTGGATTTGAAAGTAGATAATAATGAATTTGGAAGTAAATTCTTTTAATTTGTCATATCAATTAAATTTTTTTAATCCGTCATATCAATCAATTCCAAATTCACTCTCACTTATTTTCAAATTCACTCAAATAAGCAATAAAAAAAATTATCTTCAAATCCTCTCAAATTCACCCAATTACTCTCTCCTAAATCTATTCAAGTGAAGAAAGGGTCAGGGAATAAAGGTTAAATTGTTCAAAGTCAGACTTGGACAACTTTGTTTCTCAATTGAGAATGATTACATAGTAAATGATTATATGATTCCGACAAGTATAAATGTATGTGTATTCACATTGACATTTCTGTAGTAATTTCTCTTCCCGTTGAAAAAGTCTATGTAATTTTTGATCGTTCAATAAATATATAAATCATTAGAACCGAGTAAGTTCCTAGAAACTGACAGGAAACCGATAGAGTCAAAGTCATGCCCTATATAACCATGATTCGCTCTCCCACGATATTAATCTTTTCCATTGCAAACCAATCACCTACGTTGCAGCTCAAAATTTGAAGGAGAAAGATCTCCATTGCATCATTGATTCTGTGAAGCTTCTCGTATCTATTTTTCTTTTGCTTTCTGTTTCTTTTTCAGTCTCATCTTTGCCGTAACGTTATATATAGCTTCTTCTTTTTTTGTTTTCTAAACTCTCAATTTGATGCATCATTGCTGATCAGTTTCTATACCTATGATAACCTGTACATTGTTTGGTTTAGTAGAGGAAGAAAGCCAAAGGTTGTTACCATGGGATAGACCACACAACTTCGTTATTGGTGTATCTGTTGGCAACGGAGAATTTTGGGACGAAACTTGAATTTGTTGGAATTCCGATCTAATGTGCTTCTTGCGTTCCTGAAAACCTCCATCTTCAACTTGCTCATGGATAAGTGATTGTTGAGCAAGTTGAGAATGGAAGTTCTTCTCCGAGACGTTAGTCCTTCCTTTAGTTGACTTGTATAGGTGGATCGGATGAAACAATTTTCAGTACAAAGATCTGTTGAACAAGTAAGGGTAAGATTCGCTTGGCATAATTCTTTCTGGGAGGTCTGTGCCCATTAAGAAATTCTCTGTGTTTCCATATTCAGTGCTTTTATGTGTGTGTCCCCTTTCATAAACTCTTCTAGAGATAGCAAAAGACGGATGTGAGATAGGTCATTGGAAATTCTCGAACATCACATGGTATTTAAGTATTTTTGGTAAGTTTTACCAGTGAAACGAAAATAGCGGCATGCAAGGTGAATTGAATTCCTATTTCTGGAGTGTACAGCAGCTTAAATCAGAGGCCAAGCTTATTGTATCTGTAGGTATCTTTACCTCCTATTCTTTGCAAATAATGCTTTAAGAGAAGCGTTTTGGTTTGACCTGTATTCTTTCAGTAAAACATTATTTGTGTTTGGTACGAGACAAGATCAAATGCTTTAGGCTGACAAGTCTCTTTGCTTTCGTCAGGTAAATTCAAGGAAAATATTTTGTCATCCACAAGTGTCTCTATGCTGAAGAAAGGTTGGAAACTTTGAAGGGAGTGGTCAGCAATGACGTTTATAAATTTTTGGCGACTTCTTGAAACGCATTCTAAACAAAATTTTTGCACCCCTTAAAACATGAAACCACTTGCTCATGACCCTTTTCAGGCACCACGTTGTCTTGAAAAAAACAGTTTGAAGTATTCCTGACAAAGAACGTGTCAAAAAGGAGCTTATTCTTACCTGCTGACATATGCGATCATTCTGTAACTGCCCTTTTTGTCTGAATTCTCTTGAAGTACACATGGTAGGACATAACCACTTGGAACTTTTTTTTTCAATATATAAACTGTTGAGTTAGAATAGCTTTGCTTACTATATTTGCCAGCGCGGAATTATGCAGGTTCTGCGATAATGCACGGATTAACCACTCGCTGCTGAGTCGTGGCAAAAGATGGTGGGGGAATTGTGACTCTTGATGATTTGGAAAATCCCTCAAGAAGTGCTTCACGGACATAGGGTAATTTCCTAATTAAGGCCAAAGACTTCTTCCTGCTGTCTTTGACATATAGGAAGAGTAACATAAATTTGACGAAAACGGCTTAAAAATAGTGGACATGAACAGAAAATTAGGCAAAGTTAAATATAATAGAATGTGTAATATCCCACATTTTAATAGTTTTAACATTACAATAGAAGTTGACATATCCAGTAAACAAAAACAATTCACTTAAAGGAAAGCATATAACAAATAGCATTATAGTAATCTCGATATAATCCTAATAAAACATTACAAAAAAACTATAATTTAATAGAACACTAAAAAAACTATTATTTAATAAAGGTTTGTTTTTCATTTTGCAGAGTTTTTTACCCTCTGTAAATTAATTTTAAAAGGCTTTTCAAAAACTTCACGATTAGAATCATAATTATTAACTTGCGAAGATTTTTAATGACTTTTGTTAACCAACTCCTGTTGTTAGATTTATATCGTGGAGATTTTTGTAGGAAGAGTTTTAACCTCTTCTATTAGTTATTATTATTTTGTAAAAGTTTGAAATTTCTTTTATTTATAATTATCTATTTACATTTATAATTTCTTAATTTAATAAAATCTATTTTTTATAATAAGAAATAAATAAAATATATAAAATTATAAAATACACAAAAAATTAATCAAAATTATTTTTATTGATGATTTAAGATAAAGTATTGACTATTACAATACAAATATAAAAAAAAATAATGTTTCCAGAAATTCAACTAGACTTAATAAGAGCATAAGCTAAGACAAAATCTTCAGAGTTCAAAAATTGTGTAATATGCAACAACATATTATGTGGCCTCTCTCTGTCTTCAAGAGGGAAAAATGGCAACTTGAATCATTCCACGACTGATCTTGCTTTGACTAATTGGCAACTTTCTTCATAGTGGATCTCTGCCTTCATCCATTTTGGTAGCAATTTCAAATAAAAAGATATATTTAAGATTGAAAGACATGCTAATTTGAGATCCCTGTAAGCACAAAAACAAAACCATAATTAAAACAAATATCAGTGTTTCCAAAGTCAGTATTAATATTGTTGATGCAATAAAAGTGCTTGACTTTGAAGGATGTATATTACAGGGATTATTCCCTGGTGTTTGAGTATCTAGCATGCACGTGTAACACCAATACTGCACTTATTAACATTTAACAGAGGAAATTCCATTAAGAAGATGATCTTGAAACAATGGAGTTAAATTTATAAAAGACTTGGGAAAAGACTTTGAATTTTGCTTCTTCATTGGGAATTGGTTTTGGTATAGGTTTCTTATAAAATGGAATAGGTTTAATGAATTACTCAATAGTAAAAATTTTCAGTACTAATAGCATACAACATTACGTACATGAAAATTCTCTACTGCCACTTTACCGAAACTAAACTCCCATTGTTGCTTTGTTTTATCAACCCACTCAAGTGGACTTTTTCATGATACTCCACTTATTAGATCAACACCTGGAAATTGAAATAGCATCCATGTAATTCCAATTTTAGAAACATGTACATAAACTCAAGCTCATATACTTACCAACAATGTCCCGTGACTTAGACATCTGAAGCAGTTGCTCGTCTATTTTGGAATTGTCCGTGCTCAAAACACCAATAAGATTGTCATCTTGCCCCAACCTGCGTGTGATTGCACGAGTATCACCATCATTTATTGCATCATAAAGCAACATCAAAATCAGAAACCAGGACTTAAAGCTATGTAGATTGCAGAGAACAACATTATTCGCAGAATATCTTTTTACATAAACTACTCACAAATTCCCATGATATTCCTTTCAGCCAAGTATTCACCCAAAGCCTTCGCACATCTCCAGTTAGAGGTACTGAGTAGACTAAGTAAACCTCAGTCAATCATGAAACATTTCAAAGCGCAAGAACAGAACCAGATGCTCAAACTTTTAATTATAAGACCAGTAAGGAATAGTAAACCTTAGCCAGTAAACTTCAATTTTCAATGTTAACATAACTAATCAGCAATAAATAACGATTTTAGCAAGATGTACTGATTTAGAAGCAGAACAAGACCAATTGTGTAAACAAAAATAATCTTAGAAATAAGAATCAAGGATGAAGCAAACAATGTTTCAATTTATGTATAAACCCAATAAAACAGATACTATCTTACCTTGTTGGTATATAGTGCACACACTTCGTATATTGTGAACATTTAAACTATACTCATTTGAAATAATTATGTAATTCTAATAAGTACAAGTGGCTTGACGACCACAAACATTCTAATACCATGCATCATGTCCCTAATTACCAGAAACCAAAAAAAGGAGAATCAGATACAGAAAAATCTTTACCAGTTGTACGACCACTAGCATAAAGGGAAAGCACTGTCTGGATGGCAACATACATAGCTGGAGTGTTGAAGGCCTCAAACATAATCTGTGTCATTTTCTCTCGGTTGGCCTTGGGATCGAGTGGTGCTTCTGTGAGGAGAACAGGGTGCTCTTCTGGGCCCACACGTAGCTCATTGTAGAAAGTGTGATGCCAGATCTTTTCCATATTGTCCCAGTTGTTAACTATGCCATGCTCAATTGGGTATTTTAGAGTCAAAATACCTCTCTTGGATTGAGCCTCATCACCGACATAAGCATCCTTTTGTCCCATTCCAACCATCACACCAGTGTGACGCGGACGACCCACAATGCTAGGGAACACAGCCCTTGGAGCATCATCTCCAGCAAATCCAGCCTGCAAAATTTAACATAAATCAACACCAAAAGAGAAAAAAATTAACAACCAAAACCCATTAATCAGATTTTCAGAAAAGGTCTGAAATTGCCATTTCAATGTTTTTATTATCACTATAGGCACAATGAAACAGAAACAGAAACAATGTTTTTATTATCACTGCAAAATGCACCAAACATTATAAAAACTCTCATAAAACAATGAAACAAAAACAAAAACGACTCATGTGTCTCCCTAAGCTACAATGTAAGATCTGGGTTATTATTACACGTGTCACAGCAGAATCACCTCATAGCAGGTCTGCGACTCCCTCTTTCAGTTCAACGGCAACCTCCTCTATGAGATCCGTCGAACTACTTATGTTTAGGTTTGATGAACGCATTAGGTGAGAAGGAACGAAGAAGAGGAAAAAAAACGTTAAGAGAGCGAGGCAAGAAGGAAAGTTTGAAAATAAAATGAGGTGCTATTTTTTCCACAGACCTCCAAAGTATGTGAGTTCTTGCCTGTTTATTAGAAAGTGAACATCGAAAATTAGTTTCCAAGGACTACACTAAGCTGATTTAACTGTTGACCAGCTGACTGTAGTGTGCATGTTAATGCCGTGCAAGCTGAAGGTTTCGCTAGGGTCTACCACCGTGACCGTGGCTGGTGTTGGGGCTCATAACTGTCTGCCAAGGCGAAGGCCAAATGAGCTTTGATCTCGTTGTGTGGGGGAGTGTAGACGCAAAGAGCGTGGAATAAGGATGGCACTATTCTAGAATGGTAGGGGCCATCGGGAGTGTGGAGGGGCAGGTGTAAGCATGCCGCAATAACACATACATTGCGGCGAAGCTCTCCGCAAGACGGGGACAGGCACGGGAGGGGGCGCAGGGGGGCGGAGATGAGTCGAAGGGAAGTTGTAGTGCGGGAGAAGAATCCGGTCCATAAACGGTTACTTACTTTCCTCTCTACTCTCATTCTCCCGTCTTTCTCTCGTCTCTTATTTTTCTCTTTTCTCTCTCCCCTCTTTTTTTGTCTATCACAAGCTGCGTATTATACACACACATTATAATATTGATAATCTTGTCGTAATTGGTGACTTAATTGACAATAACAAAATAGGGAAAAAAAATGTCCTTGGTTCCAATAAAAAAGAAATCAATAATCTTCAGCAAGATCTTGATTATAATTACTTGTCAAAATTTTTCATTTAAATCTTTTATTCTTTATTTTTAATTATTTACTTACTCGGACGAAATTGGATGTTGACAATAAAATTCCTAAATATTCTAGAAAATAATAAAAATAATATATTCTACTTTAATACTCTCAAAATAAATTTCTAAATGCTTATACAATAGTATTTTTCTTTATATTAAACTGAGTTAAAATTTGAAAATAATAGCTTAAATCTCTTTAAAATGATAGTAAAAGACATCTTACATATGTCCAAGGTTTCTTGGCCGACCTGTTCCTGATCAAATAATATACATAGACCTGTTAAGTCCATATATATTTGGTTTATATATATTTGATAGGACAATATCACGTTAACAATAACTTATAATTAATTACAATAATTTAAAATTAACAAGTTATTTGGTCACATGCTTCAAGTCACGCTATGGCAATTCATACTTTACACGACTCATCTTGCAGAGGATTCTTGGATTACATAAATTAACCATGTTCATGGAAGACTAACATTTACATATCAAGAAGTCTTAGCGTCGAAATACTTCCTAATAACTCAATATCCCTTCAAATCATTTTTATGGAACTATAATGAATCCTTCATGTAAGAAAAAAAAAAAGCTAGACAATCATGTGTTAAAATCTAATGCTGTATTAATTATCAACTCACTTTTACTGTATAAACATACTATAGAACTAATAAAAAAAACTAGGATCTCATGCACCGGCAATGTCAATATATTCACACGTTCTAAAAGTTCCAAAAGAATGATATATACTGTAAAACTAAATATTAATGGTTAATTCGATGAACAATAAATATAACAAATAATAAATATAACAAATAATAAATTTTGTTAGGGATAAAAACTTTGATATCATATAATAGAAATGAACTTTAAATCTAATTTAAAACTTCACAAAATTAACTTGTGAAAAAGGTTTGTACCAATTTATATATTATAAATTCATTTTATTTTTAGTTAATGTGAAACTTCTAATAACATATACATGTTTATCAAACTTCTAAGAAATGAACTTTAAATCTAATTCAACTCCACAAAGTTGTTGTTTTCTGGTATGATGCTGAGGAACATGGAGTGACGTTGAGCATCACGAAGTCAGCGAGCCACTGGACTTCCAGGGCACTAAGCGACTAGTTTGGACGCTAGGTGCTGAACCTTTCGAAGACATAGCTCTTTGTGTCTTGGGGGCGCGGAGGGGACTTCTTGTACTGTTTTAGTGTTTTTGTTTTCTCGTGTGTTTTTTTTGACGCTGAGCAAGTAGGAAGATGCGGCTACAGCAGTCGAGCTATTATTTCTCTTACTATCGTTTACAATTTTTTTGTATTTTCACAAAAGTTTATTTTTTTTCTCATAGTTCATACAAATTAAAAATAAAATCTTTTTAGATATTTTCTTTTTATCTTTATTAATATTTTTTGTTTCCCTATTATTTTCTTTTCCCTTCCCCTCTTCTTTATATGAATTATTGCTTTTTATTTTTCTCATCCTCCATTTTTTTTTTTCCTTTATCCCTTTACTCATTTTTTTCCTCACTTTCTTTTTTCATTCCTATTCTTTTTTTTTTCCTTTTCTTTCTCTCCTCATTCTTCCCTTTTCTCTTTCCCCTCCCTCCTCCCCCCCTATCCCTTACATCCTTTTCTTTTTTTTTTTTTTCTTCTCCTCTTCTCCTTTTCACCCTCCCTTCCTTTATTTTTCTTTTCTTCCCCTCCCTCTATTACTCATATTGGATATGACAATAATGTCGTATATTTCATATCATATTTGATACGACAATCAAACCATTAATATTTAATAATATACCTTCACCTTGTCCATAAATACCTTCTATTTCACCATTTTTCTTAATTTTTCAATCAATCAACGCCATCCATCTTACTTGGCCTCACCATCATTGATTACCGGTCGGGTCCTTTCCTAAAAAGGGTCGGCTATCCATTTATAATACATATTTTAACATCGATAATTTTAAGTATATCTGTACTTTATCGTACATTATACTCTTTTTATGATATACATACCTCTCCATTTTCTTTTTAACTACTTTTTCCCTCTTTTTCTTTTTACCTCGGGTTTGATAATTTGCATCTCTTACCTTCTTTTCCATTCCTCTTTCACTTCCACTTTTTTTTCCAGTGGAGGTTTATTTTGTAGAGGTTATAAAACCCTACGAGCAATATTTTATTTACGATGTGTCTAATGAATAATCAAAAGCAGTGGGTTTAATTTTCTTTTTTGAAGAGGTTCATGAAATTCCCCAAAATAATATATTACACTTTTCACCTTTCCCACGACTCCTCATTTTAA